>JAWZYU010000463.1:0-131000 GCA_038380435.1 Ryuthela nishihirai | reverse complement strand
TTTTTGCACACCATGGGCTAAATGGCCAGGTCACATGGACCCCGAAGTCTCAGAGAAGGTTGGAGGAGGAGACCCACTGGAACAGCTGTTAGGAGACAGATGGTAACCTCCCGTCAAGGCCATCCAGCGTGTTCTTTAACGTTGAGTTGTTTTACCTCTGAGCGGCACTTTTTTGCACACCATGGGCTAAATGGCCAGGTCACAAGGACTCCGAAGGCTCAGAGACGTTAGGAGACAGATGGTAACCTCCCGTCAAGGCCATCCAGCGTGTTCTTTAACGTTGAGTTGTTTTACCTCTGAGCGGCACTTTTTTGCACACCATGGGCTAAATGGCCAGGTCACAAGGACTCCGAAGGCTCAGAGACGTTAGGAGACAGATGGTAACCTCCCGTCAAGGCCATCCAGCGTGTTCTTTAACGTTGAGTTGTTTTACCTCTGAGCGGCACTTTTTTGCACACCATGGGCTAAATGGCCAGGTCACAAGGACTCCGAAGGCTCAGAGACGTTAGGAGACAGATGGTAACCTCCCGTCAAGGCCATCCAGCGTGTTCTTTAACGTTGAGTTGTTTTACCTCTGAGCGGCACTTTTTTGCACACCATGGGCTAAATGGCCAGGTCACAAGGACTCCGAAGGCTCAGAGACGTTAGGAGACAGATGGTAACCTCCCGTCAAGGCCATCCAGCGTGTTCTTTAACGTTGAGTTGTTTTACCTCTGAGCGGCACTTTTTTGCACACCATGGGCTAAATGGCCAGGTCACAAGGACTCCGAAGGCTCAGAGACGTTAGGAGACAGATGGTAACCTCCCGTCAAGGCCATCCAGCGTGTTCTTTAACGTTGAGTTGTTTTACCTCTGAGCGGCACTTTTTTGCACACCATGGGCTAAATGGCCAGGTCACAAGGACCCCGAAGGCTCAGAGAAGGTTGGGGGAGGAGACCCGCTGGAACAGCTGTTAGGAGACAGATGGTAACCTCCCGTCAAGGCCATCCAGCGTGTTCTTTAGCGTGCACAGGTTATTGTTCTGCAACAAACAGGGCTACGGCTTAACGTCCCATCCGACGGACGGCGGCATTTCCAAGCCCATCCGTGTTCCCTACTGACTGTGGGCAGGGCGGGGAATTTTGCGGAGATAAACCTCAACGGTTACCCAGCTGGGACTCGAACCTGGGAACTGCAGATTACGAGCGTGGCACGCTACCGACTGAGTCACTCCCGACATCACCGACCCTGGTGAAAAGCGAAAAATTAAATAAGCATAAGATTATTAAATAAAAGTGTTTTTTTCTTGCTAGAAGTATTTGCCAAGTGGCTAGATTTTGATATGATTAAAAATCTTATTCTCTGAGAGGACACTTTGCTAATGATGTCGAGGAAATTTTTTCATCAACTTTTTCGAAGGATGTAAATTATAATTTGAATTTTCAGCTCTAATTAAAATATAAATTAATATTTCTCTCCTACGATAGAAAAAAGAGAAGTCTCTTGTGCTTCCCAAATCATCGCGACTCACTGCTGAAATATATTTTTTTTTAATTAAGAGAAAAAAGATTTTTTAAACTGCTTTTGATCACTTTAAAAGGCACTTTTTTTATCACCTATTGTTCGAGCAATGAAGATGTAATGTCATTGTAATTAGAAACCCTAACGGAAAATTTATTAATTCTCTTTTATTATAATATGTCTGCTTTTTTGCGTTGTTTTTTAAGCTGTGTGTAGCATTTTTTCCGCACAATGGGCGCTCATCAGGGCATAAGAATCCCGAAGGCTCAGAGACGGTTGGGAGAAGGAGCCTACTAGACCGGTCCCTACCCTCGGTTAGTAGGGGAAACCACTGGACTTGGAAAGGATGCTGTCCATCGGATGGGACATTAAGCCGTGACCCCCCGTGCAGAGAGCCATACATTTGCACTTTAAAGAACACGCTGGATGGCCTTGGCTGAAGGTTTCCATCTGTCTCCCATCAGATATTTCAGAAGGTCCCCTTCCTCCAATCTTCTCTGATCCTTCGGGGTCCATGTGACCTGGCCATTCAGCCCATGGTGTGCAAAAAAGTGCCGCTCAGAGGTAAAACAACTCAATGTTAAAAAACACACTGGATGGCCTTGACGGGAGGCTATCATCTGTCTCCCAACAGCTGTTCCAGTGGGACCCTCCCCCACCCTTCTCTGAGCCTTCGAGGTCCATGTGACTTGGCCATTTAGCCCACGGTGTGCAAAAAATTGCCGGTCAGAGGTAAAACAACGCAACGTTAAAGAACACACTGGATGGCCTTGACGGGAGGCTACCATCTGTCTCCTAACAGCTCTTCCAGTGGGTTTCCTCCCCAAACTTCTCTGAGCCATGGGGTCCTTGTGACCTGACCATTTAGCCCGTGGTGTTAAAAAAAGTGCCGCTCAGAGGTAAAATAACCCATCCTGTTACCTTTATAGCAAAGAGCATAAAATAAAAATTTATTAACACTTTTAGATAAATACATATTTAATGATTTGTTTCAGTTAAGATACATCCTAAAGCGATCTGCAGTTATGTATTAAAATATACAAACCAATTTCCATTCACTTTTCATAAAATACGCTGTAATGGCTTTAAACGACTGAGACAGCCTTGATGCAGTTCATCTAGTGTTATGACGTAAAATGAATTCTCATTTAAATTTCTCAGATATTTTCGTCTCTTTTGGTTTGGTTGGGTTGGGTTGTTTTACCTCTGACCGGCACTTTTTTGCACACCATGGGCTAAATGGCCAGGTCACTTTGACCCCGAAGGCTCAGAGAAGGTTGGGGGAGGGGACCCACTGGAACAGCTGTTGGGAGACAGATGGTAGCCTCTCGTCAAGGCCATCCAGCGTGTTCTTTAACGTTGGGTTGTTTTACCTCTGAGCGGCACTTTTTTGCACACCATGGGCTAAATGGCCAGGTCACATTGACCCCGAAGGCTCAGAGAAGGTTGGGGGAGGGGACCCACTGGAACAACTGTTGGGAGACAGATGGTAGCCTCCCGTCAAGGCCATCCAGCGTGTTCTTTAACGTGCACAGGTTATGGCTCTCCCACACACGGAGCCACGGCTTAACGTCCCATCCGACGGACGGCGGCCTTTCCAAGCCCATCGGTGTCCCCTACTGACCGTGGGGAATTTTGCGGAGATATATCTCAACGCTGACCCAACTGGGACTCGAACCTGGGAACTACAGATTACGAGCCTGGCGCGTTACCGACTGAGCCACCCCCGCTCCTTTAGTTTGGTAAGGTGAAAGGTTTCGACTTTCTGCATCCCAATCATTACACGTTAACGTTCATTAATATTTATAATACCAACATGCATTACCTAGAAGGCAATTCATGTATGGCTGCGTTGATATTTTTCTTCCCAAAACTCCCCGCCCTGGGTCACTAGGGTGAGACCGATGGCCTTGGAAAGGCCGCCTTTTGTCAGATGGGATGTTTAGCTGTGGTTGCGTCTGCAGCAGTTGGATTGTTTTGCGTCTGAGCGGCACTTTTTTGTGCACAATGGGCAAAATATCCAGGTCACAGGGACCCCAAATAAGAGAGTGTTAACTGTGCACGATAAAGCACATGTTGGAATGCCTTGACGGCAAGCTACCAGCTGTTCCCTAGTAGCTGTTCCAGTGGGTCCCCTCCCTCAACCTTCTCTGAGCCTTTGGAGTCCTTGTGACCTGACCATTTAGCCTATGGTGTGCAAAAGAAAGTACCGCTCAGAGGTAAAACAACCCAACCTTAAAGAACACGCTGGATGGCCTTGACGGGAGGCTAGCATTTGCCTCCCAACAGCTGTTTCAGTGGATCCCCTTCCCCAACCTTCTCTCAGCCTTCGGAGTGCTTGTGACCTGGCCATTTAGCCTATGGTGTGCAAAAGAAAGTACTGCTCAGAGTTAAAACAACCCAACCTTAAAGAACACGATGGATGGCCTTGACGGGAGGTTACCATCTGTCTCCTAACAGCTGTTTCAGTGGGTTCCCTCCCCCAACCTTCTCTGACTCTTTGGAGTCCTTGTGACCTGGCCATTTAGCCTATGGTGTGCAAAAGAAAGTACCGCTCAGAGGTAAAACAACCGAACTTTAAAGAACACGCTGGATGGCCTTGACGGGAGGCTACCATCTGTCTCCTAACAGCTGTTCCAGTAGGTCCCCTCCCCCAACCTTCTCTGAGTCTTTGGAGTCCTTGTGACCTGCCCATTCAGCCCATGGTGTGCAAAAAAAAATGTACCGCTCAGAGGTAAAACAACCCAACCTTAAAGAACACGCTGGATGGCCTTGACGGGAGGCTACCATCTGTCTCCTAACAGCTGTTCCAGTAGGTCCCCTCCCCCAAAGGGGCGGGGGTGGCTCAGTCGGTAGAGCGCCAGGCTTGTAATCTGTAGTTCCCAGGTTCGAGTCCCAGCTGGGTCAGCGTTGAGATTTATCTCCGCAAAATTCCCCGCCCTGCCCACGGTCAGTAGAGGACACCGATGGGCTTGGAAATGCCGCCGTCCGTCGGATGGGACGTTAAGCAGTGGCCCCGTGTGCGGGCGAGACATACCCTGTGCACGTTAAAGAACACGCTGGATGGCCTTGACGGGAGACTACCATCTGTCTCCCAACAGCTATTCCTGTGGGTCCCCTCCCCCAACCTTCTCTGAGCCTTCGGGGTCCATGTGACCTGCCCATTTAGCCCATGGTGTGCAAAAAAGTGCCGCTCAGAGGTAAACCAACCCAACCCAACCCCTCCCCCAACCTTCTCTGAGTCTTTGGAGTCCTTGTGATCTGGCCATTTAGCCCATGGTGTGCAAAAAAAGTACCGCTCAGAGGTAAAACAACCCAACCTTAAAGAACACGCTGGATGGCCTAGACGGGAGGCTAGTATGTGTCTCCCAACAGCTGTTCCAGTAGGTCCCCTCCCCCAACCTTCTCTGAGCCTTTGGAGTCCTTGTGACCTGGCCATTTAGCCCATTGTGTGCAACATAGTACCGCTCAGAAGTAAAACAACCCAACCTCAAAGAACACGCTGGATGGCCTTGACGGGAGGCTACCATCAGTCTCCTAACAGCTGTTCCAGTGGGTCCTCTCCCCCAACCTTCTCTGAATCTTTGGAGTCTTTGTGACCTGGCCATTTAACCTATGGTGTGCAAAAGAAAGCACTGCTCAGAGGTAAAATAACCCAACCTTAAAGAACACGCTGGATGGCCTTGACGGGAGGCTACCATCTGTCTCCTAACAGCTGTTCCAGTAGGTCCCCTCCCCCAACCTTCTCTGAGTCTTTGGAGTCCTTGTGACCTGCCCATTCAGCCCATGGTGTGCAAAAAAAAATGTACCGCTCAGAGGTAAAACAACCCAACCTTAAAGAACACGCTGGATGGCCTTGACGGGAGGCTACCATCTGTCTCCTAACAGCTGTTTCAGTGGGTTCCCTCCCCCAACCTTCTCTGAGTCTTTGGAGTCTTTGTGACCTGGCCATTTAGCCTATGGTGTGCAAAAGAAAGTACTGCTCAGAGGTAAAACAACCCAACCTTAAAGAACACGCTGGATGGCCTTGACGGGAGGCTACCATCTGTCTCCTAACCGCTGTTTCAGTGGGTTCCCTCCCCCAACCTTCTCTGAGTCTTTGGAGTCTTTGTGACCTGGCCATTTAGCCTATGGTGTGCAAAAGAAAGTACTGCTCAGAGGTAAAACAACCCAACCTTAAAGACACGCTGGATGGCCTTGACGGGAGGCTGCCATCTGTCTCCTAACAGCTGTTTCAGTGGGTTCCCTCCCCCAACCTTCTCTGAGTCTTTGGAGTGCTTGTGACCTGGCCATTTAGCCGATGGTGTGCAAAAGAAAGTACCTCTCAGAGGTAAAACAACCCAACCTTAAAGAACATGCTGGATGGCCTTGACGGGAGGCTACCTTATGTCTCCTAACAGCTGTTCCTGTTCGTCCCCTCCCCCAACCTTCTCTGAGTTTTTGGAATCCTTGTGACCTGGCCATTTAGCCTATGGTGTGCAAAAAAAAAGTACCGCTCAGAGGTAAAACAACCCAGCCTTAAAGAACACGCTGGATGGCCTTGACGGGAGGCTACCATCTGTCTCGTAACAGCTGTTTCAGTGGGTTCCCTCCCCCAACCTTCTCTGAGTCTTTGGAGTCCTTGTGACCTGGCCATTTAGCCTATGTTGTGCAAAAGAAAGTACTGCTCAGAGGTAAAAGAACCCAACCTTAAAGAACACGCTGGATGGCCTTGACGGGATGCTACCATCTGTCTCCTAACAGCTGTTTCAGTGGGTTCCCTCCCCCAACCTTCTCTGAGTCTTTGGAGTCTTTGTAACCTGGCCATTTAGCCTATGGTGTGCAAAAGAAGGTACTGCTCAGAGGTAAAACAACCAAACCTTAAAGAACACGCTGGATGGCCTTGACGGGAGGCTACCATCTGTCTCCTAACAGCTGTTCCAGTAGGTCCCCTCCCCCAACCTTCTCTGAGTCTTTGGAGTCCTTGTGACCTGGCCATTTAGCCTATGGTGTGCAAAAGAAAGTACCGCTCAGAGGTAAAACAACCCAACTTTAAAGAACACGCTGGATGGCCTTGACGGGAGGCTACCATATGTCTCCTAACAGCTCTTCCAGTGGGTTTCCTCCCCAAACTTCTCTGAGCCTTTGGAGTCCTTGTGACCTGGCAATTTAGCTTATTATGAGAAAAAAAAGTGCCGCTCAGAGGTAAAACACCCAAACCTCTGAACGCTCAAAGAAACACGTTGGATGACATTAACGGATACTACCATCTGTTTGTTGACAACTGTCTAGTCTTTTCCCCAACCGACTTAACTATATATCTGTGGCTTTAGGCCACAGATATATAGTTATTAATTATATATCTGTGGCCTTAGGCTAATTGTGACCTGACTATTACGCGCACTGTAGGACAAAAATAGTCGTTAAGAGGTATAGCAATCAAACCCAACTCCGTGTGAAGGACAGTTATAGTGCAGCTAAAAACCCACTAAATGGCCTTCTGAAGAAGGTGTCATATGTCTCCTATAAGCTATTCCTGTGAATCATTTTCCCAAACCTTCCCTGAGCTGTTGGGGTTCTTCTAACCTGGCACATTTCTGGTGCAAAAGAGAAAAGGTTGGGTTGGGTTGTTTTACCTCTAAGCGGCACTTTTTTGCACACCATGGGCTAAATGGACAGGTCACATAGACCCCGAAGGCTCGGAGAAGGTTGGGGGAGGGGAACCTCTAGAACAGCTGTTGGGAGACAGATGGTAGCCTCCCGTCAAGGCCATCCAGCGTGTTTTTTAACGTTGGGTTGTTTTATCTCTGAGCGGCACTTTTTTGCACACCATGGGCTAAATGGCCAGGTCACATGGACCCCGAAGGCTCGGAGAAGGTTGGGGGAGGGGAACCTCTAGAACAGCTGTTGGGAGACAGATGGTAGGCTCCCGTCAAGGCCATCCAGCGTGTTCTTTAAGGTTGGGTTATTTTATCTCTGAGCGGCACTTTTTTGCACACCATGGGCTAAATGGCCAGGTCACATGGACCCCGAAGGCTCGGAGAAGGTTGGGGGAGGGGACCCTCTGGAACACCTGTTGGGAGACAGATGGTAGCCTCCCGTCAAGGCCATCCAGCGTTTTCATTAACGTGCACAGGGTATGGCTCTCCCGCACACGGGGACACGGCTTAACGTCCCATCCGACGGACGGCGGCCTTTCCAAGCCCATCGATGTCCCCTACTGACCGTGAGCAGGGCGGAGAATTTTGCGGGGATAAATCTCAACGCTGACCCAGCTGGGACTCGAACCTGGGAACTACAGATTACGAGCCTGACGCGCTACCGACTGAGCCACCCCCGCCCCAATAGAAAAGGTGCAATAAAGTTTGCACCGAAAGAATTCTTCGAGGTATTCCTTTTTATATTTCTCCTTAAAAAAATTCCCTCCTCAAGCAGCTGCTTGCCGCAGAGGTCTGACAGGAGCCTTGTCAGTTTGTTTATATGACACAGTAGAAGGTCTGAGAGGATGGCAGGACTTCAGCAGAAAAATGACACATACATCCATTCAAAAAAGAAAACAAAAAAAAAACATAAAAAAAACAATTTCAAAGATTAAAGATCGAGAAATGAATTCGTTTCAAAAGAACAATACAAGCAGTTAAGATTAAAATAGACTTCGGAAGATGACTTACAGTCCTGGCTAGAAAGAAATCCAACGGAAGATGGTCCGAATTTCAAGAATGGAACAATCCAGAGAGTAAACATCATATTTGTTGAAATTAGATTGCTAGCAGAAACTTTAGAAGATAAGAAAATGATGTTTACTTTTTCATCTTTGCTACCTTTTCCAATCTTCTGATCGATTTTTTTTCTTCTATTCTGTCTTATATTTCTCTTTTTTTTGTTTATTTCTGTGTCTTGTGCTCAAGGGGGCGGGGGTGGCTCAGTCGGTAACACGCCAGGCTCGTAATCTGTAGTTCCCAGGTTCGAGTCCCAGCTGGGTCAGCGTTGAGATTTATCTCCGCAAAATTCCCCGCCTTGTCCACGGTGAGTAGGGGACACCGATGGGCTTGGAAAGGCCGACGTCCGTCGGATGGGACGTTAGACCGTGGCCCCGTGTGCGGGAGAGCCATACCCTGTGCACGTTAAAGAACAGGCTGGATGGCCTTGACGGGAGGCTACCATCTGTCTCCCAACAGCTGTTCCAGTGGGTCCCCTCCCCCAACCTTCTCTGAGCCTTCGGGGTCCATGTGACCTGGCCATTTAGCCCATGGTGTGCAAAAAAGTGCCGCTCAGAGGTAAAACAACCCAACGTTAAAGAACACGCTGGATGGCCTTGACCGGGGGCTACCATCTGTCTCCCAACAGCTGTTCCAGTGGGTCCCCAACCTTCTCTGAGCCTTCGGGGTCCATGTGACCTGGCCATTTAGCCCATGGTGTGCAAAAAAGTGCCGCTCAGAGGTAAAACAACCCAACGTTAAAGAACACGCTGGATGGCCTTGACCGGGGGCTACCATCTGTCTCCCAACAGCTGTTCCAGTGGGTCCCCAACCTTCTCTGAGCCTTCGGGGTCCATGTGACCTGGCCATTTAGCCCATGGTGTGCAAAAAAGTGCCGCTTAGAGGTTAAACAACCCAAACTTGTACTCAAGAGGTGAATTATTTGGGGAAATTATTGAGGCTCCAGCACGAATCTCATATATAAAGATGATGAATTTTCACTATGTCCTACCAACTCACCTAAAGTCTTCGTTTCACAGAATCTGATTGAATTTATTAGTATGCTCCGCATATTTTGCCTCTAAAATAAACATTTTTTCCGTAACTTGTGGAAAATTCAGCCACTCAGAAGTCAAACAACCCACCTCTGAGCTCTCGGGTCCTTGTGACCTGGCCATTTAGCCCATTGTGTGCAAAAAAGTGCCACTCAGAGGTCAAACAACCCACCTCTGAGCTCTCGGGTCCTTGTGACCTGGCCATTTAGCCCATTGTGTGCAAAAAAGTGCCACTCAGATGTCAAACAACCCACCTCTGAGCTCTCGGGTCCTTGTGACCTGGCCATTTAGCCCATTGTGTGCAAAAAAGTGCCACTCTGAGGTCAAACAACCCACCTCTGAGCTCTCGGGTCCTTGTGACCTGGCCATTTAGCCCATTGTGTGCAAAAAAGTGCCACTCAGAGGTCAAACAACCCACCTCTGAGCTCTCGGGTCCTTGTGACCTGGTCATTTAGCCCATTGTGTGCAAAAAAGTGCCACTCAGAGGTCAAACAACCCACCTCTGAGCTCTCGGGTCCTTGTGACCTGCCATTTAGCCCATTGTGTGCAAAAAAAGTGCCACTCAGAAGTCAAACAACCCACCTCTGAGCTCTCGGGTCCTTGTGACCTGGCCATTTAGCTCATTGTGTGCAAAAAAGTGCCACTCAGAGGTCAAACAACCCACCTCTGAGCTCTCGGGTCCTTGTTTTTTATGCACAATGTTCCATTTTTTATGGAACATTGTGCATAAAAAACATTCATTGTGCATTATGTTCCATTTTTTATGCACAATGGGCCATTTAGCCCATTGTGCATAAAAAAAGTGCCACTCAGAGGTAAAACAACCCCACTCCATAATATTTATTCAACATTTAAATAGTTATGGAAGACTGAACATTTAACAACATCAATGCTACACCAAAGAATTTGTTTTATTTAATTGGTCTGAAATAAGAAATAGTTGGGTTGTTTTACCTCTGAGCGGCACTTTTTTTGCACACAATGGGCTAAATGGCCAGGTCACAAAGACCCCGAAAGCTCAGAGAAGGTTGGGGAGGGAACCCACTGGAGCAGCTGTTGAGAGACAGATGGTAGCCTCCCGTCAAGGCGATCCAGCGTGTTCTTTAACGTTGGGTTGTTTTACCTCTGAGCGGCACTTTTTTTGCACACAATGGGCTAAATGGCCAGGTCACAAGGACCCCGAAAGCTCAGAGAAAGTTGGGAGAGAGGACCCATTGGAACAGCTGTTGGGAGACAGATGGTAGCCTCCCGTCAAGGCGATCCAGCGTGTTCTTTAACGTTGGGTTGTTTTACCTCTGAGCGGCACTTTTTTGCACACAATGGTCTAAATGGCCAGGTCACAAGGACCCCGAAAGCTCAGAGAAGGTTGGGGAGAGGACCCATTGGAACAGCTGTTGGGAGACAGATGGTAGCCTCCCGTCAAAGCGATCCAGCGTGTTCTGGGGGGTATGGCTCTCCCGTACACGGGAGCCACGGCTTAACGTCCCATCCGACGGACGGCGACCTTTCCAAGCCCATCGGTGTCCCCTACTGACCATGGACATGCAATTTTGCGGAGATAAATCTCAACACTGACCCAGCTGGGACTCGAACCTGCGAACTACAGATTACGAGTCTGGCGCGCTACCGACTGAGCCACCCCCGCCCCAGATCTCATTGAGATCTTTATATTCAATCACACGTCTTCATAAAAAAAAATCTGTATCTGAATTACTATTAGAATAACGCGAAAAACTGAATCGAATAAAATAGGCGCCAACAGCATATATGAATTGTTATTCACTGTGAATACTGAGCATTATGGATTATTCAAAAACTTCTCCATAGAATGCGGGTTAAAAAGTATTAAAGGACTTCTCCTCACCTCTTAAATTCGCAAGCTTGAAAAATTAGATTCTTTCATTCCGGACGAGTTGGTCTCCCATTCTTCGCATCCCAACTAACGGCAAAGTTCCACTTCTCGAGAAGTGATATTCCCTCACATAAATTATTCTCCACTCTTGCAGCTTATCGGGAAGTGCTGAGAGTCGTGTGGCGCCTTTTTCCTTCTTTCTCTTTCTTCTGGAGAGAGGTGAGGGAGGAGAGTTCGGTGACGAGAGAAAGACTTGGGAGAGTGACTCTCAGCGAAGCTTAGCACCTTAGAAGCTCTGCTGAGTCAGTAGCGTCACTGCCAATAAATTTGTTACTAGACAACATACTTCCGCCACCCCCAACCAGTGCTTCTCGAATTGGAGAGCACTTCTGGCAGGTGTCTCGTATCGTCGAGACTAAGACATGTGCTTATCTTACGGCACGAGTATGATAGCGGTTACCTGAAGTAGCACGACCCTGTCGTCATAAGGGTCGTTATCGCCGCACTGTTCGTCGGCTTCTTAGTCCGTTCGTTTCGCTGTAGCTAATTTCAGGAGATCAAGAGCAGTGTGAAAAATCGTACAAAAAATGGAAAAGAACTCGGGTTTATCGGATGAATAGCAATACCTGTTGATGAGAATGGTTTATACGTTATGATGCCCGATACTATTATTCTTGAGTGAAGCTCGCTATTATTATTCTTGGGATAAGCTCGTTATTATTATTATTCTTGAGAGAAGCTCGCTATTATTATTTTCTATTGAGAGAAACTCGCTATTATTATTACTCTTGAAAGAAATCCGTTACTATTTTTTTCCTAAGAGTAACTCGCTATTATTATTATTCTTCTTGAGAGAAGCTCGCTATTATTATTTTCTATTGAGGAGAAACTCGCTATTATTATTATTCTTGAAAGAAATCCGTTACTATTTTTTTTCCTAAGAATAACTCGCTTATTATTATTCTTGAGAGAAGCTCGCTATTATTATTTTCTATTGAGAGAAACTCGCTGTTATTATAATTCTTGAAAGAAATCCGTTAATATTTTTTTTCCTAAGAGTAACTCGCTATTCTTCTTCTTCTTGAGAGAAGCTGTTCGTCGGCTTCTTAGTCCGTTCGTTTCGCTGCAGCTAATTTCAGGAGATCAAGAGCAGTGTGAAAAATCGTACAAAAAATGGAAAAGAACTCGGGTTTATCGGATGAAAAGCAATACCTGTTGATGAGAATGGTTTATACGTTATGATGCCCGATACTATTATTCTTGAGTGAAGCTCGCTATTATTATTCTTGGGATAAGCTCGTTATTATTATTATTCTTGAGAGAAGCTCGCTATTATTATTTTCTATTGAGAGAAACTCGCTATTATTATTATTCTTGAATGAAATCCGTTACTATTTTTTCCCTAAGAGTAACTCGCTATTATTCTTCTTCTTGAGAGAAGCTCGCTATTATTATTTTCTATTGAGAGAAACTCGCTATCTTTTTTTTTTGAAAGAAATTCGTTACTATTTTTTTCCTAGGAATTACTCGCTATTATTATTATTCTTGGGAGAAGCTCGCTATTATTAATTTCTATTGAGAGAAACTCGCTATTATTATAATTCTTGAAAGAAATCCGTTACCATTTTTTTCCTAAGAGTAACTCGCTATTATTATTCTTCTTGAGAGAAGCTCGCTATTATTATTTTCTATTGAGAGAAACTCGCTATTATTATTATTCTTGAAAGAAATCCGTTACTATTTTTTTTTTCTTAAGAGTAACTCCCTGTTATTATTATTCTTGAGAGAAGCTCGCTAATATTATTATTCTCGAAAGAAATCCGTTACTATTTTTTTCCCTAAGGGTAACTCGCTATTCTTCTTCTTCTTGAGAGAAGCTCGCTATTATTCTTCTTCTTCAGAGAAGCTCGCTATTATTATTTTCTATTGAGAGAAACTCGCTATTATTATTATTATTATTATTATTATTATTATTATTATTATTATTATTATTATTGAGAGAAGTTCGCTATTATTATTCTTCTTGAGAGAAGCTCGCTATTATTATTTTCTATTGAGGAGAAACTCGCTATTATTATTATTCTTGAAAGAAATCCGTTTTTTCCCTAAGAGTAACTCGCTATTATTATTATTCTTGAGAGAAGCTCGCTATTATTATTTTTCCATTGAGAGAAACTCGCTATTATTATAATTCTTGAAAGAAATCTGTTACTAGTTTTTTTCCTAAGAGTAACTCGCTATTATTATTATTCTTGAGAGAAGCTCGCTATTATTATTTTCTATTGAGAGAAACTCGCTATTGTTATTTTCTATTGAGAGAAACTCGCTATTATTATAATTCTTGAAAGAAATCCGTAACTATTTTTTCCCTAAGAGTAACTCGCTATTCTTATTCTTCTTGAGATAAGCTCGCTATTATTATTTTCTATTGAGAGAAACTCGCTATTATTATTATTCTTGAGAGAAGCTCGCTATTATTATTCTTCTTCTTGAGAGAAGCTCGCTATTAATATTCTTCTTGCGAGAGAGGCTCGCTATTATAATTTTCTATTGAGAGAAACTCGCTATTATTATTATTATTATTATTGAAAGAATTCCGTTATTACTTTTTTCCTAAGAGTAACTCGCTATTCTTCTTCTTCTTGAGAGAATCTCGCTATTACTATTCTTGAGAATAGATCGCTATTTTTCTTCTTGAAAGTACACAGTCGTATCAGAATAATATGACCACCTACCATAGTATATGTATGGTAGGTGATCATATTATTCTGATACGACTGTGTAGATTTCTCTTATTAATCTTGAAATTAACCCGTTGCTACTTTTTTGAGAGTACTCGCTGTTATTTAGTTTTAAATATCAAATATTTATTCTCTAAATTGATTCTCTCAATAAAATGCTACAAAACACATTCTAATAAATATTGAAACTGCTATTTCTAATTCCTGCAGGCAAGCTATATAGCTTTTAAAGACAACCGAAAGTTTGTGATATTCTAAGAAAAACAAAGATTTTTATTGTTTAAAGTTTGTGATATTCTAAGAAAAACAAAGATTTTTATTGTTTAAAAAATAAAAATAAACGGAAAGAACTTAAAAAAAAATACTTACCTTCCGATAAGTGCACTAAAAAGTATAAAATCACTAATTTCTAAAAAACATCGTTGCCAGATATTTTTTCTGAATTCTGTAATCAACTATAGTGTTCGGATACGGGGCTGGGGTGGCTCAGTCGGTAGCGCGCCAGGCTCGTAATCTTCAATTCCCAGGTTCGAGTCCCAGCTGGGTCAGTGTTGAGATTTATCTCCGCAAAATTCCCCCGCCCTGTCCACGGTCAGTAGGGGACACCGATGGGCTTGGAAAGGCCACCGTCCGTCGGATGGGACGTTAAACCGTGACCCATGTGTAGGAGAGCCATACCCTGTGCACGTTAAAGAACACGCTGGATGGCCTTGACGGGAGGCTACCATCTGTCTCCCAACAGCTGTTCCAGTGGGTCCCCTCCCCCAACCTTCTCTGAGCCTTCGGAGTCCTTGTGACCTGGCCATTTAGCCTATGGTGTGCAAAAAAGTGCCGCTCAGAGGTAAAACAACCCAACGTTAAAGAACACGCTGGATGGCCTTGACGGGAGGCTACCATCTGTCTCCCAACAGCTGTTCCAGTGGGTCCCCTCCCCCAACCTTCTCTGAGCCTTCGGGGTCCATGTGACCTGGCCATTTAGCCCATGGTGTGCAAAAAAGTGCCGCTCAGAGGTGAAACAATCCAACGTTAAAAAACACGCTGGATGGCCTTGACGGGAGGCTACCATCTGTCTCCCAACAGCTGTTCCAGTGGGTCCCCTCCCCCAACCTTCTCTGAGCCTTCGGGGTCCATGTGACCTGGCCATTTAGCCCATGGTGTGCAAAAAAGTGCCGCTCAGAGGTGAAACAATCCAACGTTAAAAAACACGCTGGATGGCCCTTGACGGGAGGCTACCATCTGTCTCCCAACAGCTGTTCCAGTGGGTCCCCTCCACCAACCTTCTCTGAGCCTTCGGGGTCCATGTGACCTGGCCATTTAGCCCATGGTGTACAAAAAAGTGCCGCTCAGAGGTGAAACAACCCAACCCAACTCACAAGCTTTCATTTGACACATAAATCATTAAGTTTATTGAAAAGTAATAGGAAGATAGGTCAAACCCAAAATACATTTTTTTTTCAGTGAGCAGAGCTTGTCTGTGAATAACTTCACGTTTAATCGACATCCAAGATTTAATCCTCACCACTAAAGTCTCCCTTGTCGAAGTCTGTCTTGCGCATGGGCTTTTCTCCGACTTGGATCTCAACACCAGACTCACAATTTCCCACAACCATCACCTAGAAGGGTATTAACAGCTTTCGATGCCGAAACTAGTTTCTTTCACTAGTTAAGGATTAAGGAGTGTCAGAATTTCGAAGCTCTCTGAAGTATTAAAACCATCGACGAATTCGGGTTTCACGAAGCTTTGGTGCGAAAATGACAATTTGAAGGAAGTACCGAAATTCAAACAGGCTTGCAGATAATAAATTTATTATTTGATGATATTCCTTTCGGAAACAAAGGGTTGGGTTCGGTTGTTTTACCTCCGAGCGACACTTTTTTTTGCACACCGTGGGCTAAATGGCCAGGTCACAAGGACCCCGAAGGATCAGAGAAGGTTGGGGGAGGGGACCCACTGGAACAGCTGTTGGGAGACAGATGGTAGCATCCCGTCAAGGCCATCCAGCGTGTTCTTTAACCTTGGGTTGTTTTACCTCTGAGCGGCACTTTTTTGCACACCGTGGGCTAAATGGCCAGGTCACATGGACCCCGAAGGCTCGGAGAAGGTTGGGGGAGGGGACCCACTGGAACAGCTGTTGGGAGACAGATGGTAGCCTCCCGTCAAGGCCATCCAGCGTGTTGTTTAACGTTGGGTTGTTTTACCTCTGAGCGACACGTTTTTTGCACACCATGGGCTAAATGGCCACGTCACAAGGACCCCGAAGGATCAGAGAAGGTTGGGGGAGGGAACCCACTGGAACAGCTGTTGGGAGACAGATGGTAGCCTCCCGTCAAGGCCATCCAGCGTGTTTTTTAAAGTTCGATTGTTTTACCTCTGAACGGCACTTTTTTGCACACCACGGGCTAAATGGCCAGGTCACATGGACCCCGAAGGCTCAGAGAAGGTTGGGGGAGGGGACCCACTGGAACAGCTGTTGGGAGACAGATGGTAGCCTCCCGTCAAGGCCATCCAGCGTGTTCTTTAACGTGCACAGAGTATGGTCTCTCCCGCACACGGAACCACGGCTTAACGTCCTATCCAACGGACGGTGGCCTTTCCAAGCCCAGCGGTGTCCCCTACTGACCGTGGGCAGGGCGTAGAATTTCGTGTAGATAATTCTCAATGCTTACCCAGCTGGGACTCGAACCTGGGAACTTCAGATTACGAGCCCGGCGCGCTACCGACTGACCCACCCCCGTCCTCACATTTTCTTTGAAGGAAACTTTTTTCAAATTTAAGGAAACTTTTATAGTTGCTTTCCATTTTGCAAAACATGGACGTTCTCGGTTACAATTCGCAATATAGTGTAAATACAAATGCGAACGATGGAAACGCGTTTGATTTGGTGGCAAATTTATTTCAGAATCGCTCCCAGAACGAAAAGAGGAACAAATAACCTCACGTGGCAATATTCCTAAAACTTCAAAAGAAACAAAATACAAATAGCTAACGCCTGCTATCGATATTTTTGCGCCTCGTCTCTCTGAAGGTGCGTGTTCGGAGAAACCTTTTCCAGGTTTTCCTCAAATATCAACAATCGGTTGATGCAAAAAAAAAAACAACTGTGTGCGCCGATTCTATTTTTTTTAAGGAAACATTTCTTTTTTGAGTGAGGTTTAGCGGAGAAAACGTTTTGCAATCGAGAAAACATCAAGAAGCACGTCATGGATTTTAATGCGCATTTCAAGATGAGAAATAACTCTTTGGTTCTGCGATCAACATTTTTCCAGGTTTGGACTTTTGGGTTGTTGTCCCTCTGAGCGGCACTTTTTTGCACACAACGGGCTAAATGGCCAGGTCACAAGGACCCCGAAGGCTCAGAGAAGGTTGGGGGAGGGGACCCACTGGAACAGCTGTTGGGAGACAGATGGTAGCCTCCCGTCAAGGCCATCCAGCGTGTTCTTTAACGTTGGGTTGTTTTACCTCTGAGCGGCACTTTTTTGCACACAACGGGCTAAATGGCCAGGTCACATGGACCCCGAAGGCTCAGAGAAGGTTGGGGGAGGGGACCCACTGGAACAGCTGTTGGGAGACAGATGGTAGACTCCCGTTAAGGTCATTCAGCGTGAATTGCGTCATCTTTAACGTTGAGTTGTTTTACCTCTGAGCGACAATTTTTTGCACACAATGAGCTAAATGGCCAGGTCACAAGGACCCCGAAGGCTCAGAGAAGGTGGGTGGAATAGACCCACTGGAACAGCTGTTGGGAGACAGATGGTAGTCTCCTGTCAAGGTCATCCAGCGTGTTCTTTAACGTTGGGTTGTTTTACCTCTGAGCGACAATTTTTTTGCACAAAATGAGCTAAATGGCCAGGTCACAAGGACCCCTAAGGCTCAGAGAAGGTTGGGGGAATAGACCCACTGGAACAGCTGTTGGGAGAGAGATGGTAGCCTCCCGTCATGGTCATCCAGCGTGTTCTTTAACGTTGAGTTGTTTTACCTCTGAGTGGCACTTTTCTGCACACCATGGGCTAAATGGCTAGGTCACATGGACCCCGAAGGCTCAGAGAAGGTTGGGGGAGGGGACCCACTGAAATAGCTGTTGGGAGACAGATGGTAGCCTCCCGTCAAAGCCATCTAGCGTGTACTTTAACGTGCACAGGGTATGGCTCTCCCGCACACGGGGCCACGGTTTAACGTAACATCCGAAAGACGACAGCCTTTCCAAGCTCATAGGTGTCCTCTACTGAACGTGGGCAAGGCGGGGAATTTTGCGCAGATAAATCTCAATGCTGACCCAGCTGGGACTCGAAAATGGGAACTAGCATATAACGAGCCTGGCGCGTTACAGACTGAGCCGCCCCAGCCCCCCTCCCCCCCAGCTTTGGACTACCACTAGAAGCAATCTTATTCTTAAATGATGGAGCTGCAGACAATTTTGTTCTTCCACAAATGTGTTTCGATTTCTGCTCACTTGTATCTGAAAGTGAATCATTCATTTTAAGTCAAGTTTATTTCAATCGGAAGAGTGGTCGAATAGGATTTAGGTTGCATTAGAATTTGATTGGGTTGTTTTACCTCTGAGCGGCTCTTTTATGCATATCATGGGCTAAATGGGCAGGTTACAAGAACCCCAAATGCTCAGAGGAAGTTATGGAGAAGGTTGGGTTGGGTTGTTTTACCTCTGAGCGGCACTTTTTTGCACACCATGGGCTAAATGGCCAGGTCACAAGGACCCCGAAGGCTCAGAGAAGGTTGGGGGAGGGGACCCACTGGAACAGCTGTTGGGAGAAAGATGATAGTCTCCCGTTAAGGCAATCCAGCGTGTTCTTTAACGTGCACAGGGTATAGCTTCCCGCACACGGGGCCACGGCTTAACGTCCCATCCGACGGACGGCGGCCTTTCCAAGCCCATCGGTGTCCCCTACTGACCGTGGGCAGGGCGGGGAATTTTTGCGAAAATAAATCTCAACGCAGACCCAGCTGGGACTCGAACCTGGAAAATACAGATTACGAGCCTGGCGCGCTACCGACTGAGCCACCCCCGCCCCAATATGGAGAAGGTACCCACTGGACAGCTGGTAGTAGACAGATGGTAGCCTCCCATCAAGACCATCCAGCATGTTCTTTAACGTGCACAGGGTATGGCTCTCCCACTCACTGAATCAGGACTTTCCCATCCGATGGACTGCGTTATCTCCAAGCCCAGTGGTGTCTCCTATTGATAGTGGGCATGACGGGTAGTTTTGAAGAAATTAATCTCGACGCTAGCCCAGGTGGGACTCGAACCTGGAAACTGAAGATTAGGAGTTTGACGAGTTACCGATGAGCCACCACCGCTTCTTCATTCTTTGGTCTAGACACTGTTCCAGGTGGCATACCCTTTTACAATTGGCCAAAATGAGGCAGAAGTTCAAAATTTTTATCTTGCTGATATGTCATTTTACGGGAGGCCCAGGCATTGTAGGAGTAATTCCTAAGTTACTCTGTGTTATGTGGGGGGCGGGGGGGCTCATCGGTAGTGCGCCAGGCTCGTAATCTGTAATTCCCAGGTTCGAGTCCCAGCTGAGTCAGCGTTGAAACTTATCTCCGTAATACTCCCTGGCCTGCACACAATCAATAAGGGATACCGATGGGCTTGGAAAGACCGCCATCCGTCGGATGGGACGTTAAGCCTTGGCCCCGTGTGTGGGAGAGCCATACCCTGTGCACGTTAAAGAACACGCTGGATGGCTTTGGCGGGAGGCTACCATCTGTCTCCCAACAGCTTTCCAGTGGGTCCCCTCTCCCAACCTTCTCTGAGCCTTCGGGATCCTTGTGACCTGGCCATTTAGCCCATGGTGTGCAAAAAAGTGCCGCTCAGAGGTAAAACAACCCAACGTTAAAGAACACGCTGGATGGCCTTGACGGGAGGCTACCATCTGTCTCCCAGCAGCTGTTCCAGTGGGTCCCCTCCCCCAACCTTCTCTGAGCCTTCGGGGTCCAGGTGATCTGGCCATTTAGCCCATTGTGCACAAAAAAGTACCTCTCAACCCAACTCTGTGTTATTAACAGAATGTCCCATGAAATCGCCAGAGTTTAATTAATATCTTATCTATTGATTTTTCACTTTAAATAGGACAATAGAGAACACGACAATGGACCAAGGACTTCTTATCAGCTACACTAAACAAACTCAAAAATCTGTAAGCAACAGTTTATTATTTGCGCCTACCTAAGCAAGTTTAGTTGCTGCAAAGGATAATTTGTTATAATCTATACCAAGAGCAAGTTTAAATTCTGCAAGGAACAATTTTTTTATCGGACCTACAAGAAAGTTTAAAATTATCGAAGAATAATTTGTTATAAGCCCTACAAGCAGAATTGAAATCTGCATAGAAGAATTCGTGACTAACTTTATATAGAATGATTGAATTCTGTATAGAACAATTCGTGATTAACTTTATATAGAATGATTGAATTATGTATAGAACAAATCGTGACTAACTTTATATAGAATGATTAAATTCTTTATAGGACAATTCGTGACTAACTTTATATAGAATGATTAAATTCTGTATAGAACGATTCGTGACTAACTTTATATAGAATGATTGAATTCTTTATAGGACAATTCGTGACTAACTTTATATAGAATGATTGAATTCTGTATAGGACAATTCGTGACTAACTTTATATAGAATGATTGAATTCTCTATAGAACGATTCGTGACTAACTTTATGTAGAATGATTGAATTCTGTATAGAACAATTCGTGATTAACTTTATATAGAATGATTGAATTCTGTATAGAACAATTCGTGATTAACTTTATATAGAATGATTGAATTCTGTATAGAACAATTCGTGATTAACTTTATATAGAATGATTGAATTATGTATAGAACAAATCGTGACTAACTTTATATAGAATGATTAAATTCTTTATAGGACAATTCGTGACTAACTTTATATAGAATGATTGAATTCTGTATAGAACGATTCGTGACTAACTTTATATAGAATGATTAAATTCATTATAGGACAATTCGTGACTAACTTTATATAGAATGACTGAATTCTGTATAGAACAATTCCTGACTAACTTTATATAGAATGATTGAATTCTTTATAGGACAATTCGTGACTAACTTTATATAGAATGATTGAATTCTGTATAGAACGATTCGTGACTAACTTTATATAGAATGATTGAATTCTTTATAGGACAATTCGTGACTAACTTTATATAGAATGATTGAATTCTCTATAGAACAATTCGTGATTAACTTTATATAGAATGATTGAATTCTGTATAGAACAATTCGTGATTAACTTTATATAGAATGATTGAATTATGTATAGAACAAATCGTGACTAACTTTATATAGAATGATTAAATTCTTTATAGGACAATTCGTGACTAACTTTATATAGAATGACTGAATTCTGTATAGAACGATTCGTGACTAACTTTATATAGAATGATTAAATTCATTATAGGACAATTCGTGACTAACTTTATATAGAATGATTGAATTCTCTATAGAACGATTCGTGACTAACTTTATATAGAATGATTGAATTCTGTATAGAACAATTCGTGATTAACTTTATATAGAATGATTGAATTATGTATAGAACAAATCGTGACTAACTTTATATAGAATGATTAAATTCTTTATAGGACAATTCGTGACTAACTTTATATAGAATGATTGAATTCTGTATAGAACGATTCGTGACTAACTTTATATAGAATGATTAAATTCATTATAGGACAATTCGTGACTAACTTTATATAGAATGATTAAATTCTTTATAGGACAATTCGTGACTAACTTTATATAGAATGACTGAATTCTGTATAGAACAATTCCTGACTAACTTTATATAGAATGATTGAATTCTTTATAGGACAATTCGTGACTAACTTTATATAGAATGATTGAATTCTGTATAGAACGATTCGTGACTAACTTTATATAGAATGATTGAATTCTTTATAGGACAATTCGTGACTAACTTTATATAGAATGATTGAATTCTCTATAGAACGATTCGTGACTAACTTTATATAGAATGATTAAATTATTTATAGAACAATTCGTGACTAACTTTATATAGAATGATTGAATTCTGTATAGAACAATTCCTGACTAACTTTATATAGAATGATTGAATTCTTTATAGGACAATTCGTGACTAACTTTATATAGAATGATTGAATTCTGTATAGAACGATTCGTGACTAACTTTATATAGAATGATTGAATTCTTTATAGAACAAATCGTGACTAACTTTATATAGAATGATTAAATTCTTTATAGGACAATTCGTGACTAACTTTATATAGAATGATTAAATTCTGTATAGAACGATTCGTGACTAACTTTATATAGAATGATTGAATTCTTTATAGGACAATTCGTGACTAACTTTATATAGAATGATTGAATTCTGTATAGGACAATTCGTGACTAACTTTATATAGAATGATTGAATTCTCTATAGAACGATTCGTGACTAACTTTATGTAGAATGATTGAATTCTGTATAGAACAATTCGTGATTAACTTTATATAGAATGATTGAATTCTGTATAGAACAATTCGTGATTAACTTTATATAGAATGATTGAATTCTGTATAGAACAATTCGTGATTAACTTTATATAGAATGATTGAATTATGTATAGAACAAATCGTGACTAACTTTATATAGAATGATTAAATTCTTTATAGGACAATTCGTGACTAACTTTATATAGAATGATTGAATTCTGTATAGAACGATTCGTGACTAACTTTATATAGAATGATTAAATTCATTATAGGACAATTCGTGACTAAATTTATATAGAATGACTGAATTCTGTATAGAACAATTCCTGACTAACTTTATATAGAATGATTGAATTCTTTATAGGACAATTCGTGACTAACTTTATATAGAATGATTGAATTCTGTATAGAACGATTCGTGACTAACTTTATATAGAATGATTGAATTCTTTATAGGACAATTCGTGACTAACTTTATATAGAATGATTGAATTCTCTATAGAACGATTCGTGACTAACTTTATATAGAATGATTGAATTCTGTATAGAACAATTCGTGATTAACTTTATATAGAATGATTGAATTCTGTATAGAACAATTCGTGATTAACTTTATATAGAATGATTGAATTATGTATAGAACAAATCGTGACTAACTTTATATAGAATGATTAAATTCTTTATAGGACAATTCGTGACTAACTTTATATAGAATGATTGAATTCTGTATAGAACGATTCGTGACTAACTTTATATAGAATGATTAAATTCATTATAGGACAATTCGTGACTAACTTTATATAGAATGATTGAATTCTCTATAGAACGATTGGTGACTAACTTTATATAGAATGATTGAATTCTGTATAGAACAATTCGTGATTAACTTTATATAGAATGATTGAATTATGTATAGAACAAATCGTGACTAACTTTATATAGAATGATTAAATTCTTTATAGGACAATTCGTGACTAACTTTATATAGAATGATTGAATTCTGTATAGAACGATTCGTGACTAACTTTATATAGAATGATTAAATTCATTATAGGACAATTCGTGACTAACTTTATATAGAATGATTAAATTCTTTATAGGACAATTCGTGACTAACTTTATATAGAATGACTGAATTCTGTATAGAACAATTCCTGACTAACTTTATATAGAATGATTGAATTCTTTATAGGACAATTCGTGACTAACTTTATATAGAATGATTGAATTCTGTATAGAACGATTCGTGACTAACTTTATATAGAATGATTGAATTCTTTATAGGACAATTCGTGACTAACTTTATATAGAATGATTGAATTCTCTATAGAACGATTCGTGACTAACTTTATATAGAATGATTAAATTATTTATAGAACAATTCGTGACTAACTTTATATAGAATGATTGAAATCTGTATAGAACAATTCGTGACTAACTTTATATAGAATGATTGAATTATGTATAGAACAAATCGTGACTAACTTTATATAGAATGATTAAATTCTTTATAGGACAATTCGTGACTAACTTTATATAGAATGATTGAATTCTGTATAGAACGATTCGTGACTAACTTTATATAGAATGATTGAATTCTTTATAGGACAATTCGTGACTAACTTTATATAGAATGATTGAATTCTCTATAGAATGATTCGTGACTAACTTTATATAGAATGATTAAATTATTTATTGAACAATTCGTGACTAACTTTATATAGAATGATTGAATTCTGTATAGAACAATTCGTGACTAACTTTATATAGAATGATTGAATTATGTATAGAACAAATCGTGACTAATTTATATAGAATGATTAAATTCTTTACAGGACAATTCGTGACTAACTTTATATAGAATGATTGAATTCTGTATAGAACAATTCGTGACTAACTTTATATAGAATGACTGAATTATGTATAGAACAAATCGTGACTAACTTTATATAGAATTATTCAATTCTTTATAGGACAATTCGTGACTGACTTTATATAGAATGATTGAATTCTGTAGAACAATTCGTGACTAACTTTATATAGAATGATTGAATTCTGTATAGAACAATTCGTGACTAACTTTATATAGAATGACTGAATTATGTATAGAACAAATCGTGACTAACTTTATATAGAATTATTCAATTCTTTATAGGACAATTCGTGACTGACTTTATATAGAATGATTGAATTCTGTAGAACAATTCGTGACTAACTTTATATAGAATGATTGAATTCTGTATAGAACAAATCGTGACTAACTTTATATCATCATCATCATCATCATCATCATCATCATCATCATCATCATCATCATCATCATCATCATCATCATCCTCAAGCAGCCATGGGCTACGGAGGTCCAACCAGACCGTGCAATTTAGTTCTCCAAGCAAGTCTATCCTGAGCTACATCTACTGCATCTGGCCACTGCACACCAATTCTAATAAGGTCCTGTTTGACACTGTCTGCCCACCGCATCCTAGGTCTCCCCCTCTTTCTGAGGCCTTTAGGCACACTGATCATAACCCTATTCGTCAATCTATAATTATTCATACGGGCAACATGGCCAAACCAGCGGAGTCTCTCTCTGCACAATATGCTGCTTAAAGGAGGTTGCAAACTCCTTTGCCTAACCTCATCATTAGTTACAAAGTTGAACCACCTAATGCCCAAGATACTGCGTAAGCATCTGGAATCAAAAGCATCTAGTTTCCTGTTATCTTGTTTACAAAGTGTCCATGTTTCACTACCATAACTAACCCTAGAAAGAACCAAACTATTATACAGTCTAATTTTAGTCTTTAGGTGTATACGCCTATTTCTCCACACTCTCCATAGATTCTTAAAAGTCCCGGCAGCAATCCCTATTCGTCTGTTAATCTCATGCCGCACATCACCATTATCTGTTACATAGCTCCCAAGATAATTAAACTGTGACACCTGCTCAAGACTGCAACCATTCAGATTAACTGAATCACAGCCTGCCTGACCAATTTTCATCACTTTAGTTTTCTCTCTGTTTATAACCAAACCTACTGTACTACCAGTCTCATCAACAGCTCGAATGAAAGAGTTCATCTCATCAACATCATTTGCCAAAAGGTCTAAATCATCAGCATAATCTAAATCAGAAATTTTCGTATCTCCAGCCCATTTAAGGCCAAAATCTTTCCTTTGAAGTGAATTTCGCATACCATAATCAATAACCAAGCTAAAGAGAAAAGGAGACAAAATGCACCCTTGTCGAACACCAGAAGTAATGCTAAACCAATTACTACAAGCCTTACCAACTCTCACACACGACTCAGTGTTATTATAGAGAGCTTTCATAATGTTAACTAACTTGTCTGGTATATCATATGATCTCACAATCAACCACAAATTATGACGATCAACAGAGTCGAAAGCATTTTTGAAATCAACAAAGCTAGCAACCAAAGGTTTCTGAAACCCTAAACATTTCTCAAGAATCTGCCTAAGTGAAAATATCTGATCCACACATCCACTACCACTTCTGAATCCACATTGCTCATCACGCAATTGACTGTCAACCAGATTCTTAATTCTATTAAGCACAATCATGGAAAGAACTTTACCTGGAACAGAGAGTAGGCTGATACCCCTATAGTTATCACAAGAACTGCGATCACCTTTTTTGAAAATAGGGATAACAATAGCTCTGGTAAAATCCTTAGGAACCATGCCTTTATCATAAAAGATATTCAGAATTTCAGTCATCCAAGTGGTAACCTAAACATTCCCAGCTCTAAGCATTTCCGTAGTAATTTCATCTACCCCTGGGGATTTATGAAGTTTAAGTTTAGAAACAGCCAAAATAACTTCAGATTGTGTTATAGGGCCAACATTAAAGCCACCAATGCATCTATCATCATTGCAAACAATGGGAGTAGAATTAACTACATTGTTTAGAACATCACTGAAATGCTCAGCCCACCTAGCCATGACAGAATCCTCCCCTTCTATAACCTTACCTTGTTTAACCTTCAATCCTTGTATGCCTGTCCGTTTTCTACCACACAAAACATTAACTATCTGGTACAGCTCTCTGCTGTTGTGCTGTCTAACTGCTTCCTCAGCTTTGTCAACCAAACCATCAAGCCAAAGATTCTTATCAGCAGCTAACTGATCTTTTACACGTTTATTAAGTTCTCTATAATGCTTTCTATTAGGACTAGTAGGGTATTGATTAAAGACATTCCTGCAGTTCTTTCTTTCCGAAATAAGCTCAAGTGCCTTATCACTCAGATAATTCTGCCTCTTCTGCTCCTTTTTTTCCTAAAAGAGTACTGTTAGTGTCCAAAAAAGCCTGTTTAAAATGATCCCATACTTCCTGAACTTCAGTAGTAAGCAAACCATACTGTCATAATGACTAAGTAACCTATCATGGTAAGCTTTGGCTATAACTGGGTCTTTCAGAGCTTCAGTATTAAAAGCAAATTTTTTAACCCTAGCACAACACTTTTTAAGTTTAAGTTGCAAGACACTTTTAACAAGGTAATGGTCAGATCCAATTTCAGCTCCCCTATATGCCCTGGTATTCCTAACAGAACTAGCCCATTTGCTGTTAATTAATATGTAATCAATCATATTCTTATGCAGCCCATCAGGTGAAACCCATGTGTACTTATGTATGTCGCGGTGTTTGTAATAAGTGTTAGTTATTCCGAATCCATTGAGTTTACTTACCTGTAGGAGACGTTGCCCATTACCATTGCAGCTACCAATACCAAAAGGGCCTATTACTCCTCCCCAAAGGTCAGAGTCAATACCAACTTTGGCATTGAAGTCACCAAGAACAAGGGAAATATCTCCTTTCTTGACAGAATTCAAAATATCCTGAAGTTGTTCATAAAACCTATCCTTCTCATCCTCATCGGCATCCTCAGTGGGGGCATAACAGCAGATAAGATTCAAGTCTTTAACGCTTGTCTGAAATTTTGCTGTAAGAAACCTTTCATTAATGCACTCATATCCTAGAAGAGCATCGCTAGCGTGTTTGCTGAGAAGCAGACCCACGCCTTGGTGATGCTTATTGTCGTCCCTCCCTGAAAAGAGATATTTAAGATTATTTTTAAGAATCTGACCTTTATCTGTCCATCTGGTCTCTTGCAAGCCGAGGATATCTAAATTATAATGGTGGAATTCTTGTGTGAGGACATCAAGAGAAAAAGCTCTGTGCAGAGTCCTCACATTCCAACTACCTATGGAGAGAAAATGGTTAGTGGGATGTTTAAAGAAACTATGTTTATTGAGAGAGGGAATGCCGACAATATCAAACAGCCTCCTAATCGCAGACATGGGGCAAAGACCCGTTCCCCCACTACTAAAGGCTGAAGCCATTTACACTGGAAGACTTCCTCTAATGTGGAATTTGACGATGCCAATAGAAGCAAAGAGTTCAGGTGCCTGCGATGACCTCTGCTCAGGATTATCCACCAGCTGATAAACATATCCTGTGAATCTATTCACTTGGGGCTGTCAACCCACAAACAAACAGAAAACACAGCGGAAGATTTTCCCTCCACAGAAGCCCACCAGTGCAGCAAAATCAGGATCCAAAATCAAGCTCAGAGCCATATATCTGTCCAGTCCAGTGGGTTTATATGGTCAGCACCAGGACCCTGTGTGGTTGACCACTCCTCAGCAGGGTAGAAAAAAAGAAAAGTAGCCACAGTTGTCCAGATCAGTAGGCCACACTAATCTGGCAGCCCTCCCCTTCCGTTCGTGACTAACGTTATATAGAATGATTGAATTATGTATAGAACAAATCGTGACTAACTTTATATAGAATGATTAAATTCTTTATAGGACAATTCGTGACTAACTTTATATAGAATGATTGAATTTTTTATAGGACAATTCGTGACTAACTTTATGTAGAATGATTGAATTCTGTATAGAACGATTCGTGACTAACTTTATACAGAATGATTAAATTCTTTATAGGACAATTCGTGACTAACTTTATATAGAATGATTAAATTCTGTATAGAACAAATCGTGACTAACTTTATATAGAATGATTAAATTCTTTATAGGACAATTCGTGACTAACTTTATATAGAATGATTGAATTCTGTATAGAACAATTCGTGACTAACCTTATATAGAATGATTGAATTATGTATAGAACAATTCGTGACTAACTTTATATAGAATGACTGAATTCTGTATAGAACAAATCGTGACTAACTTTATATAGAATGATTGAATTCTCTATAGAACGATTCGTGACTAACTTTATATAGAATGATTAAATTCTTTATAGGACAATTCCTGACTAACTTTATATAGAATGATTAAATTCTTTATAGGACAATTCGTGACTGACTTTATATAGAATGACTGAATTCTTTATAGGACAATTCGTGACTAACTTTATATAGAATGATTGAATTCTGTATAGAACGATTCGTGACTAACTTTATATAGAATGATTAAATTCTTTATAGGACAATTCCTGACTAACTTTATATAGAATGATTAAATTCTTTATAGGTCAATTCGTGACTAACTTTATATAGAATGATTGAATTCTGTATAGAACAATTCGTGACTAACCTTATATAGAATGATTGAATTATGTATAGAACAATTCGTGACTAACTTTATATAGAATGATTGAATTCTGTATAGAACAAATCGTGACTAACTTTATATAGAATGATTGAATTCTGTATAGAACGATTCGTGACTAACTTTATGTAGAATGATTAAATTCTTTATAGGACATTCGTGATTAACTTTATATAGAATGATTGAATTCTGTATAGAACAATTCGTGACTAACTTTATATAGAATGATTGAATTATGTATAGAACAAATCGTGACTAACTTTATATAGAATGATTCAATTCTTTATAGGACAATTCGTGACTAACTTTATATAGAATGATTGAATTCTGTATAGAACAATTCGTGACTAACTTTATATAGAATGATTGAATTCTGTATAGAACAAATCGTGACTAACTTTATATAGAATGATTGAATTCTGTATAGAACGATTCGTGACTAACTTTATATAGAATGATTAAATTCTTTATAGGACAATTCGTGACTAACTTTATGTAGAATGATTGAATTCTTTATAGGACAATTCGTGACTAACTTTATATAGAATGACTGAATTCTGTATAGAACGATTCGTGACTAACTTTATATAGAATGATTAAATTCTTTATAGGACAATTCCTGACTAACTTTATATAGAATGATTAAATTCTTTATAGGACAATTCGTGACTAGCTTTATATAGAATGATTAAATTCTTTATAGGACAATTCGTGACTAACTTTATATAAAATGACTGAATTCTGTATAGAACGATTCGTGACTAACTTTATATAGAATGATTAAATTGTGTATAGAACGATTCGTGACTAACTTTATATAGAATGATTCAATTCTTTATAGGACAATTCGTGACTAACTTTATATAGAATGATTAAATTCTTTATAGGACAATTCGTGACTAACTTTATATAAAATGACTGAATTCTGTATAGAACGATTCGTGACTAACTTTATATAGAATGATTAAATTGTGTATAGAACGATTCGTGACTAACTTTATACTAGTGTGATCAAATTCTGCAAGCAACAATTACTCATCAACCATACAACAACAAAGTATTGATTTCCACATCCTTCGTTAAAGAATAAAAAACTGATTAGATAAAAAAAATAGTTACAGCCATAAACTTCAGAAATGAAAGCAATTTTAACCAGTATAGAGCAGTAATCTTTCTTCATCTTTGCGACACATTTCACGAATGAAAGGTGGTATGGTTGACTCGGTCAGTAGCGCGTCAGGCTCGTAATCTGTAGCTCCTAGGTCCGAGTCCTAGCTGAATCAACGTTCAGATTTATTTCCGAAAAATTCCCCGCCCTGCCCACGGTCAGTAGGGGACACCGATGGGCTTGGAAAGGCCGCCGTCCGTCGGATGGGACGTTAAGCCGTGAATCCGTGTGCGGAAGAGCCATACCCTGTGCACGTTAAAGAACACGCTGGATGGCCTTGACGGGAGGCTACCATCTATCTCCCAACAGCTGTTCCAGTGAATCCCCTTCCCCAACCTTCTCTGAGCCTTCAGGGTACATGCGACCTGGCCATTTAGCCCATGGTGTGCAAAAAAAGTGCCGTTCAGAGGTTAAACAACCCAACGTTAAAGAACACGCTGGATGGCCTTGACGGGAGGCTACCATCTGTCTCTCAACAGCTGTTCCAGTGGGTCACCTCCCCCAACGTTCTCTTATCCTTCGGGGTCCATGTGACCTGGCCGTTTAGCACATGGTGTGCAAAAAAGTGCTGCTCAGAGGTAAAACAACCCAACTCAACCCCCAACCTTCTCTGAGACTTCGGGGTCCATGTGACCTGGCCGTTTAGCCCATGGTGTGCAAAAAAGGTGCCACTCAAAGGTAAAACATCCCAACTCAACTCATGATTAAAATAAATTCTAGAAAATTCGTTCATACAGCCTGATTTGGTAAACAATGGTCTTTACCCAATTTCTTTTCCGAAAATCGCAAAAATTTGATGCCATAAAACAACAAAAGCCCACTTTGCCAGACCAAACTGAAAATCCATTAAAATCTATTAGCTGCATCATCATCTCCTAAAGTACTGCAAGCTCCTCCATTCTAAAAAAAATCCCTCTTTAAACGAGAATATGATTCACGTTGAAATTCAATAGAGATCACAGCATCACAGCCTAATTTAGAGTTACCATTCACGTAAATGTGTCATAACGGAAATAAAATATCCTCGTTGCGATTATCATGCACGTGTTTGTAGAGACAATTCTGATAAAGAGTATTCTCTGGCTCTATCGTGATGCCCTTCTTTAGTTTTAAAACCAAGCTAAAGCCAAGTTAATGCCCTCAGTAGAAGTATTTGTCTCAGAAATAACCCAGTCCATAATGATGCGACCGTATTATCGACCACGTTAATTAACAACCAGTCCAAATTACTGAAACATACTTCTCCACTGTTAGTATCTCACTAAGCAAGCAGTGTAACAAAAAAACTGATCATTTACTTAGCTTAACGAGCTTCTTACGGCAGTGGATTTTTTGTTCTTTTTGTAAGTTGCGAGGTAATGCGAGGTGTAAGGAGTTTTAATACCTTAGTCTTTTTAACGATTATATCAGGAATGGGGAAAAGGTTGTGTTGAGCAAACCACATTGTATACCTCGATGGTGTGTTTCGTTGAAATGACGATCATGTGATTCGTAAAGTTGAGGTTTGTAATCTGAAAGGTAAAAGGGTTGGATTGTTTTACCTCTGAGCGGCATTTTTTGCACAACGTCGGCTAAATGGCCAGGTCACATGGACCCCGAAGGCTCAGAGAAGGTTGGGGGAAGGGACCCACTTGAATACCTGTTGGGTGACAGATGATAGCCTCCCGTCAAGGCCATCCAGCGTGTTCTTTAACGTGCACAAGGATATAGCTCTCATGCACACGGGGGGGGGGGGGCTCAGTCGGTAGCGCGCCAGGCTCGTAATCTGCAGTTCCCAGGTTCGAGTCCCAGCTGGGTCAGCGCTGAGATTTATCTCCACAAAATTCCCCGCCCTGCCCACGGTCAGTAGTGGACACCGATGGGCTTGGAAAGGCCGCCATCCGTCGGATGGGACGTTAAGCCGTGTGCGGGAGAGCCATACCCTGTGCACGTTAAAGAACACGCTGGATGGCCTTGATGGGAAGCAACCATATATCTCCTAACAGCTGTTCCAGTTGGTCCCCTACCCCAACCTTCTCTGAGCCTTCGGGGTTCTTGTGACCTGGCCATTTAGCCCATGGTGTGCAAAAAAGTGCCGCTCAGAGGTAAAACAACCCAAAAGTCCAAACCTGGAAAAATGTTGATCGCAGAACCAAAGAATTATTTCTCATCTTGAAATGCGCATTAAAATCCATGAAGTGATGAGATGACGTCCTTCTTGATGTTTTCTCGATTGCAAAACGTTTTCTCCGCTAAACCTCACTCAAAAAATAAATGTTTCTTTAAAAAAAATGTGTTCTTTAACGTGCACAGGGTATGGCTCTCTCGCACACAGTGCCACGGCTTAACGTCCCATCCGACGGACGGCGGTCTTTCCAAGCCCATCGGTGTCCCTTACTGACCGTGGGCAGTGCGCATCACTTAATAGTCAGAATAACGCCATTCAACAGAAAAAAAAATCAGTGAAGATTCATTTAATGGATACAAACTACTCATCACTTAATCGAATGAGGGGCGGGGGTGGCTCAGTTGGTAGCGCGCCAGGCTCGTAATCTGTAGTTCCCAGGTTCGAGTCCCAGCTGGGTCAGCGTTGAGATTTATCTCCGCAAAATTCCCCGCCCTGCCCACGGTCAGTAGGGGACACCGATGGGTTTGGAAAGGCCGCCGTCCGTCGGATGGGACGTTAAGCCGTGGTCCCGTGTGCGGGAGAGACATACCCTGTGCACGTTAAAGAACACGCTGGATGGCCTTGACGGGAGGCTACCATCTGTCTCCCAACAGCTGTTCCAGTGGGTCCCCTCCCCCAACCTTCTCTGAGCCTTCGGGGTCCATGTGACCTGGCCATTTAGCCCATGGTGTGCAAAAAAGTGCCGCTCAGAGGTAAAACAACCCAACGTTAAAGAACACGCTGGATGGACTTGACGGGAGGCTACCATCTGTCTCCCAACAGCTGTTCCAGTGGGTCCCCTCCCCCAACCTTCTCTGAGCCTTCGGGGTCCATGTGACCTGGTCATTTAGCCCATAGTGTGCAAAAAAAGTGCCGCTCAGAGGTAAAACAATCCAACCCAACGTTAAAGAACACGCTGGATGGACTTGACGGGAGGCTACCATCTGTCTCCCAACAGCTGTTCCAGTGGGTCCCCTCCCCCAACCTTCTCTGAGCCTTCGGGGTCCTTGTGACCTGACCATTTAGCCCATGGTGTGCAAAAAAGTGCCGCTCAGAGGTAAAACAACCCAACCCAACCGATCACTTAATCGAATGAAACTAGTTATCATTCAATGATCAAATAATCACCGTTTAAGAGAAAGAAAATCACTGAATATTCATTCTAGAAAAATGGTGAGCGTTTAACAGATAGAGATTGCTCATTTCGGTAACCACTAGCAACATTTAATCGATGGATTTAAGCTAGGTAATCGATATAACAAAACCGTGGTAATCGATATAACTAAACCGAGGTAATCGATATAACTAAACCGAGGTAATCGATATAACTAGACAGGGGTAATCGAATAACTAAACCGAGGTAATCGATATAACAAAACCGACGTAATTAATATAACTAAACCGAGGTAATCGATATAACTAAACCGAGGTAATCGATATAACTAAACCGAGGTAATCGATATAACTAAACCGAGGTAATCGATATAACTAAACCGAGGTAATCGATATAACTAGACGGGGTAATCGATATAACCAGACCGGGTAATCGATATAACTAAACCGAGGTAATCGATATAACTAAACCGAGGTAATCGATATAACTTGACCGAGGTAATCGATGTTAATTGACCGAGGTAATCGATATAACTAGATCGAGGTAATCGATATAACTAGACTCGGGTAATCGATATAACTAAACCGAGGTAATCGATATTACTAAACCGAGGTAAACCTGCCATGACCTAAAACTTAAAATAAATGAGAAATCTAAACTTGGAAAATATTTTAAGTTGGGTTGTTTTACATCTGAGCGGCTCTTTTTTTTGTGCATAATGGGCTAAAATGAGCTGGTCACAAAGACCCCGAAGACTCAGAGAAGGTTGGAGGAAGAGATCCACTAGGCAGCTGTTAGGAGACAGATGGTAGCCTCCCGTCAAGGCTATCAAAAGTGTTCTTTAACGTGCACAGGTTATGGGTAACACGCACACGTAGTCACGGCTTAAAATCCCATACGACGGACGGCGACCTTTTCTAGACCGTGGGTAGCCCCTTATTGACCAAAGGAGGGCGGGGAGTTTTACCGAGGCTGTACTCAACCCTGGGAAATACAGTCGCTCAAAAAAAAATATCCGAGCACTATGGTTGATTACAGAATTCAGAAAAAATATCTGGCCACGATTTTTTTAGAAATTAGTGATCTGGCAACCTTCGTATACTGTAGATTGCCAGATCACTAATTTCTAAAAATATCGTTGCCAGATATTTTTTCTGAATTCTGTAATCAACCGTAGTGTTCGGATATTTTTTTGAGCGACTGTACAGATTACGGATTTTTTTCCCCAGAGTTTTCCTAATTTAACAAATGCATCTATTCCCTACTATATTTATATAAATATAAATTGTGTAACTTGATATTTAAAAAAATGATTCATTGATCTAAAATTTTTCTTTTTTTTCTAGGTGAACTGAATTCTCATATCTAAACCTCAGGAATATCTCTTCACCGAAACAAAATTTTCCAACGCCTGGAATAGTTTCTTGCCCACAATAGAAATTTCAAATTTAATGTAGTTCCTCCTCCAGAATTTTGAAGTGTGACTCTACGAAGTTTGATTGTAGTTGTTGGAGCTACAAACTCCAAGATCATTAACTGAAATTTGAACTTATTTTGTTCGCTAAAGGAACAGAAGATTTGATACTCCTATTGGATTGACTGTTTCTTCATTGTGTGATATCAGGCGTCCTGCATCACAGCGGAATGCTTTTCACTATCTAGAAAAGGATCACTTTAATTACATCTGAAGAAATGGTAAGTTCTCTTCCTCTTTTCGTATTCTTTACAGTTAAGAAGTGTGCAATTCACACGAAGAAATCCTTTAATCTTTGTTATGTCATTTGAGAAGTTTAAATCAAAGCTCCTTAACTTCTAAAATAAAACTTTTACGAGAAAATATGAATCAGGGTCATAGGCGTCCGCAGAGGGGTGGCAATATATAGGCGTCCGCAGAGCTGTCCCCCCTGGGTCGAGTAAAAAATTACTAAGCCGATATTTTTTAAAATCGAAATTTAGGTAGACCTGGTTGTGATATTCAATTCATCTTCAGTCGTGGGCGTCCGCAGAAAGTTTTCAGGGGGGGGGGGGGGGGGGCAAAGCTTGGAAACAAATAATTACATCAATAAATTCTTATTTAATTATTTATCGTAACAACGTTTTAAATTATAATCGTAACAATTTAAACGTAATTAATTTATATACATTATGTATGTGTTTTTGTATTGATGCAATACTGTATTCTAATAATCTACTTGTGAAAAAAACAAATAAAAATTAAATAATTAAATAAGAATTTATTGATGTAATTATTTGTCTCCAAGCTTTGCCCCCCTCCCCCCTGGAAAATTTTCTGCGGACGCCCATGACTGAAGATGAATTGAATATCGCAACTAGGTCTATCTAAATTTCGATTTTAAAAAATATCGGCTTAGTATGTAAAAAGGTTACGAAGTGTGAATATTTCACAATTACTATGTAAGTCCTAAAAAAATTGCAAAATATTGATTTGCATAAACTTTTAAAGTATACATTTATTGTATTAAATGGTTAGAAATAATACTTCTTGTTCGAATTATAATTAATTTCTGCGTTAATTCATGTTTAGCATTGCTGTTTTTAAAAAGATTCAAACTTTCGTAACTCTAACTATTAAGCGAACATTGATAATTCAAAAAATAGACTTGATTGATATAATTAATTGTTTTATAGTCATATTTTCTCATAAAATGCTTATTTTAGAAGTTATAGAGCTTTGATTTTAGCTTCCGGTTTTATCTCTGGCTTTTTCATTTTTCAGGAAGTTAATAATGTTTTACTGTTTTAACCCTCATTTGCTGAATGTGATTTGTCCTATCTTTCTAGATTTGGTATTGTGATTTGTCCAAACTTTCTAGATTTGATATTGTGATTTGTCCAAACTTTCTAGATTTGATATTGTGATTTGTCCTAACTTTCTAGATTTGATATTGTGATTTGTCCTAACTTTCTAGATTTGATATTGTGATTTGTCCTAACTTTCTAGATTTGATATTGTGATTTGTCCTAACTTTCTAGATTTGATATTGTGATTTGTCCTAACTTTCTAGATTTGATATTGTGATTTGTCCTAACTTTCTAGATTTGATATTATGATTTGTCCTAACTTTCTAGATTTGATATTCTGATTTGTCCTAACTTTCTAGATTTGATAGTCTTATTTGTCCTAACTTTCTAGATTTGATATTCTGATTTGGCCTAACTTTTTAGATTTGATATTGTGATTTGTCCTATCTTTCTAGATTTGATATTGTGATTTGTCCTAACTTTCTAGATTTGATATTGCGATTTGTCCTAACTTTCTAGATTTGATAGTCTGATTTGTCCTAACTTTCTAGATTTGATATTGTGATTTGTCCTAACTTTCTAGATTTGATATTGTGATTTGTCCTAACTTTCTAGATTTGATATTGTGATTTGTCCTAACTTTCTAGATTTGATATTGTGATTTGTCCTAACTTTCTAGATTTGATATTGTGATTTGTCCTAACTTTCTAGATTTCATATTGTGATTTGTCCTAACTTTCTAGATTTGATATTGTGATTTGTCCTAACTTTCTAGATTTGATATTGTGATTTGTCCTAACTTTCTAGATTTGATATTCTGATTTGTCCTAACTTTCTAGATTTGATAGTCTTATTTGTCCTAACTTTCTAGATTTGATATTCTGATTTGGCCTAACTTTTTAGATTTGATATTGTGATTTGTCCTATCTTTCTAGATTTGATATTGTGATTTGTCCTAACTTTCTAGATTTGATAGTCTTATTTGTCCTAACTTTCTAGATTTGATATTCTGATTTGGCCTAACTTTTTAGATTTGATATTGTGATTTGTCCTATCTTTCTAGATTTGATATTGTGATTTGTCCTAACTTTCTAGATTTGATATTGCGATTTGTCCTAACTTTCTAGATTTGATAGTCTGATTTGTCCTAACTTTCTAGATTTGATATTGTGATTTGTCCTAACTTTCTAGATTTGATATTGTGATTTGTCCTAACTTTCTAGATTTGATAGTCTGATTTGTCCTAACTTTCTAGATTTGATATTGTGATTTGTCCTAACTTTCTAGATTTGATATTGTGATTTGTCCTAACTTTCTAGATTTGATATTCTGATTTGTCCTAACTTTCTAGATTTGATATTCTGATTTGTCCTAACTTTCTAGATTTGATAGTCTTATTTGTCCTAACTTTCTAGATTTGATATTCTGATTTGGCCTAACTTTTTAGATTTGATATTGTGATTTGTCCTATCTTTCTAGATTTGATATTGTGATTTGTCCTAACTTTCTAGATTTGATAGTCTTATTTGTCCTAACTTTCTAGATTTGATATTCTGATTTGGCCTAACTTTTTAGATTTGATATTGTGATTTGTCCTATCTTTCTAGATTTGATATTGTGATTTGTCCTAACTTTCTAGATTTGATATTGCGATTTGTCCTAACTTTCTAGATTTGATAGTTTGATTTGTCCTAACTTTCTAGATTTGATATTGTGATTTGTCCTAACTTTCTAGATTTGATATTGTGATTTGTCCTAACTTTCTAGATTTGATATTTTTGCTTTCCTGTAGCTGTTCTGTAAATCACAACTTAAAAGTTGCAACACATGACAAATTATTTTTCCCTTTAATAGGAAATTTAAAGTAAAGTTCAAAAGTCAACATTAAAAATATTTTGTAGTAAATAGTAAACAGAACAAAGGCCAATTAGAGGATTCAATATTCTTGCAGATATTCACGAAATTTTATAAATATATGTTTCTTTTTCCAGACAATTTATTGTCATTTATAAATAATGAGTACATTGCGCCATTTTCGAAACATATTTTATATAATAACTATTACTTATAATTTAAAAATTAAAGGTACGGGAACGGCGTTCCTGTTGTCTAGTCTAAAAACAGCACTGCATATTGTTAAAGTGGTGTCAAATTTTGGGAAAGAGACACAAGGGGATATTACTACCTCGATGTTGACCCTCTCAGGTTCAAATATGAGTGTCTACAGTACAGTCGCTCAAAAAAGTATCCGAACACTATGGTTGATTACAGAATTCAGAAAAAATATCTGGCAATGATTTTTTTAGGAATCAGTGATCTGGCAACCTTCGTGTCACGTGACATAGTGTTCGGATTTTTTTTAATATATATAATGGGTATGAATATATAATGCAATGAATATGGAGCGTGTGCAGTTACCGTTCACAGCAAACTGGAGCGGTTGCGGTTAATGTTCACAGCACATTGGATCGTGTGAGCTCACAAAAACCTGGATCGTGTGGGCCCAATCACAGAAATATTGAGCGTGTGCAGTTACCGTTCACAGCAAACTGCACCGGTTGCGGTTAATGTTCACAGCACATTGGATCGTGTGAGCTCACAAAAACCTGGATCGTGTGGGCCCACTCACAGAAATATTGAGCGTGTGCAGTTACCATTCACAGCAAACTGGAGCGGTTGCGGTTAATGTCCACAGCACATTGGATCGTGTGAGCTGACAAAAACCTGGATCGTGTGGGCCCACTCACAGAAATTGAGCGTGTGCAGTTACCGTTCACAGCAAACTGCACCGGTTGCGGATGTTCACAGCACATTGGATCGTGTGAGCTCACAAAAACTTGGATCGTGTGGCCCACTCACAGAAATATTGAGCGTGTGCAGTTACCGTTCACAGCAAACAGGAGCGGTTAATGTTCACAGCACATTGGATCGTGTGAGCTCACAAAAACCTGGATCGTGTGGGCCCACTCACAGAAATATTGAGCGTGTGCAGTTACCGTTCACAGCAAACTGGACCGTGTGCAAACTGGAGCGTGTGCAGTAACTGCACACGCTCCAGTTTGCTGTGAAGGGTAACTGGAGCGTGTACAGTTGCTGTACACGCTCCAGATATTTTTTCTGAATGCTGTAATCAACCATAGTGTTCGGATATGTTTTTGAGAGACTGTACACGAAGGTTGCCAGATCACTGATTTCTAAAAAAATCGCTGCCAGATATTTTTTCTGAATTCTGTAATCAACCATAGTGTTCGGATACTTTTTGAGCGACTGTACCTGATTGTAGAAATGCCTGTGTCAATATATTTTGTGCTCTTCAGCTCAGGGGCGGGGGGGGGGGGTCTCAGTCGGTAGCGCGCCAGGCTCGTAATCTGTAGTTCCCAGGTTCGAGTCCCAGCTGGGTCAGCGTTGAGATTTATCTCCGCAAAATTCCCCGCCCTGCCCACGGTCAGTAGGGGACACCGATGGTCTTGGAAAGGCCGCCGTCCATCGGATGGGACGTTAAGCCGTGGCCCCGTGTGTGGGAGAGCCATACCCTGTGCACGTTAAAGAACACGCTGGATGGCCTTGACGGGATGCTACCATCTGTCTCCCAACAGCTGTTCCAGTGGGTCCCCTCCCCCAACCTTCTCTGAGCCTTCGGGGTCCATGTGACCTGGCCATTTAGCCCATGGTGTGCAAAAAAGTGCCGCTCAGAGGTAAAACAACCCAACCCAACGGGGCGGGGGTGGCTCAGTCGATAGTGCGCCAGGCTCGTAATCTGTAGTTCTCAGGTTCGAGTCCCAGCTGGGTCAGCTTTGAGATTTATCTCCGCAAAATTCCCCGCCCTGCCCACGGTCAGAAGGGGACACCGATGGGCTTGGAAAGGCCGCCGTCCGTCGGATGGGACGTTAAGCCGTGGCCCCGTGTGCGGGAGAGCCATACCCTGTGTACGTTAAAGAACACGCTGGATGGCCTTGACGGGAGGTTACCATCTGTCTCCCAACAGCTGTTCCAAAGGGTTCCCTCCTCCAACCTTCTCTGAGCCCTCGGGGTCCATGTGACCTGGCCATTTAGCCCATGGTGTGCAAAATAGTGCCGCTCAGAGGTATAACAACCCAACGTTAAAGAACACGCTGGATGGCCTTGACGGGATGCTACCATCTGTCTTCCAACAGCTGTTCCAGTGGGTCTCCTCCCCCAACCTTCTCTGAGCCTTCGGGGTCCATGTGACCTGGTCATTTAGCCCATGGTGTGCAAGAAAGTGCCGCTCAGAGGTAAAACAATCCAATCCATTTGCAAAACCTGACAATTAATTACCGTGCTCATAATATACGCCCCAATTTTGAAATTGCTGGACTTAGAACTTTTCTCGAACAAGATTAAAGTTGCCAGCTAAGAAACTTTCTCTGATTTGTAGTCGTCACTTCGTTCGTACTTAATTTCGAGATTGATTCGACTTCTAAAAATAATGATCCAAATCTTCCAAGTCGTCGTGGATACTTGCTCTTATTTTATTACTATGAACAATTAAGGGAACTTGAAATCCTTCTAGGGAATGAATTCAAATTGTGGAAGTTAAATAAGTCCATGGCGGTATGTGATATACGGTTAACCTCACACACCCTACACGATAGGGGCAACTTCTTTACGTGTTCTAGCGATAGACACGGTTAGTCACGCCAACCCTTCAGATACCATCTGAAAAGCGAAAAGCCGTTTAATCAACCATGAAGCAGCGAGGATTCAGTTTTATTTCTGTTCTCTCAATTTCGCGACGAACCGTAACAGAAATATTGGGATGAATTTTCCTTCTTGAAACCAGATAACAGATATTAGCTTCCGCAGCGCTACAAAGGCGCGTTATGCACTAGTGAAAGAATCAATTAATTTTCTAGAAGTTTTGTCAAGAAGTTTTGTCAAACCACAGTCAGATTGGTTTTATAAGACTTTCTTATAAAACCAATCTGACTCTGGTTTGACAAAATTTTTCAAATAATCTTGCGAATGTTTTAATTGGTTTTTGAAACGATTTCTTCGAAAATGATTCAATTTTTACAAATAATCTTTTTTTTAAGATGGTTGAGTTTATAAAAGTTTTATAAATGATTCAGTTATGTTATTTTAAATGATTCATTCATTTGCTTTCATAAAATTATTGGGACGGGGGTGGTTCAGTCGGTAGCGCGCCAGGCTCGTAATCTGTAGTTCCCAGGTTCGAGTCCCAGCTGGGTCAGCGTTGAGATTTATCTCCGCAAAATTCCCCCGCCCTGCCCACGGTCAGTAGGGGACACCGCTGGGCTTGGAAAGGCCGCCGTCCGTCGGATGGGACGTTAAGCCGTGGCACCGTGTGTGGGAGAGCCATACCCTGTGCACGTTAAAGAACACGCTGGATGGCCTTGACGGGAGGCTACCATCTGTCTCCCAACAGCTGTTCCAGTGGGTCCCCTCCCCGAACCTTCTCTGAGCCTTCGGGGTCCATGTGACCTGGCCATTTAGCCCATGGTGTGCAAAAAAGTGCCGCTCAGAGGTAAAACAACCCAACCCATAAAATTATTTTTTAAATACTTTAGTTTGTTTTATAAGCGATTTATAATTTATTCCAGTTTTTAAAGCATTTTTTAAAATGATTCGGTTCGTGTTCACTGTGGTTCTTTTAAATGATTCATTTGGTTATATAAATGATATTTTTCAAGCGATTCAGTTAGTTTCATAAAATATTTTTCGACAATGATTCAGTAGGTTTAATAGATAATTTTTTAAATTATTAATTCTGGATTGTAGATGATGCTTAGTTTTATTTGGTTTGTTTTTAAAAATATACTGTAAATAATTCAACTTGTTTCAGAAAGGATTTATGATTCATTCGAGTGTGAAATTTTTTTTAAAATGATTCAGTTGGTTTTTACAAAGATTCTTTTAAATAATCGAATTACTTAATATAAAAAATTTTCAAATGATTTAGTGGCTTCAAAAAGGATAAATAATCGAATTGCTTAATATATAAGGTTTTTCTAAATTATTTAGTGGCTTCAAAAACAATTTTTTAAAACGATTAAGTAGGTTTCTATAGATGATTTTTAAATGATTCCTTATGATTTATAAAGGATGTTTTAGTTTGAATAGTTTAGGTTTAAAAACTTTATTATAACTAATTGCGTTTTTTTTCATAAACGATTTATGATTCATTCGAATTTGTAAAGCTTTTTTAAATGATTCTGTTGTTTTTTATAAAGATTCTTTTAAATGACTGCATTCTTTTGTACAAATGATTTGTTCAACATATTCAGAAATTTTCATAAAGAAAATTTTAAAGCGATTACGCAGGTTTTATAAAGGATTTTTAAATGATTCATTTTGATTTATAAAGTATTTTTTAGGAATTTTTTAAGATTAAGACAGTTTAAGTAGAGAGTAAAGTATTTTTTTAGACAGTTAAGGTTAGGACCGTTTTCGTAAATATTGCATAACTTAATAAAGAGAGGGTTGGCGTCTCGTAAATATTACGTGACTCAAGGGAGTGTTGGTGTCTCGTAAATATTACGTGACTCAAGGAAGGGAGTGTCGGTGTCTGGTAAATATTACGTGATTCAAGGAAGAGAGGGTTGGCGTCTCGTAAATATTACGTGACTCAAGGAAGGGAGTGTTGGTGTCTCGTAAGTATTACGTGACTCAAGGAAGGGAGTGTTGGCGTCTCGTAAATATTACGTGACTCAAGGAAGGGGGTGTTGGCGTCTTCTAAATAATACGTGACTCAAGGAAGGGAGTGTTGGTGTCTCGTAAATATTACGTGACTCAAGGAACGGGTGTTGGCGTCTCGTAAATATTACGTGACTCAAGGAAGGGGTGTTGGCGTCTTCTAAATAATACGTGACTCAAGGAAGGGAGTGTTGGTGTCTCGTAAGTATTACGTGACTCAAGGAAAGGAATTTTGGTGTCTCGTAAGTATTACGTGACACAAGAAAGGGAGTGTTGGTGTCTCGTAAATATTACGTGACTCAAGTAAGGGAGTATTGGTATCTCGTAAATATTACGTGACACAAAGAAGGGAGTGTTGGTGTCTCGTTAAATATTACGTGACTCAAGGAAGGGAGTGTTGGTGTCTCGTAAATATTACGTGACTCAAGGAAGGGAGTGTTGGTGTCTCGTAAATATTACGTGACTCAAGGAAGGGAGTGTTGGTGTTTATAAATATTACGTGATTCAAGGAAGAGAGGGTCGGCGTCTCGTAAATATTACGTGACTCAAGGAAGGGAGTGTTGGTGTCTCGTAAATATTACGTGACTCAAGTAAGGGGGTGTTGGTGTCTCGTAAATATTACGTGACCCAAGGAAGGGAGTGTTGATGTCTCGTAAATATTACGTGACTCAAGGAAGGGAGTGTTGGTGTTTGTAAATATTACGTGATTCAAGGAAGAGAGGGTTGGCGTCTCGTAAATGTTACGTGACTCAAGGAAGGGAGTGTTGGTTCTCGTAAATATTACGTGACTCAAGGAAGGGAGTATAGGTGACTCGTAAATACTGCAGAACTCATGGAAGGGATTGATGACATGAGTTTCCAGTACTCACAAGGCATCACTGCTCCCTTTCTTAAATTATTCTGTATTTACGAGACGTCAAAACATCTTTGCGATTGTGTTCTTGAACGTTATATGTTACTGTCTATTAAATACTGCATAACTCATGGGAGTGTTGATTTTAAATGATTTAGTAAAACCATTTAAAACTGGCATAATATCTAACAACTGTTAATTGCTCATATAACTATATATAGATATTAAAAAATAAGTTTACTCCAATTCTAGAAACAGGGGTTACCCAATCAGTAACGCGCCAGGCTCGAAATGTGCAATTCCCAGGTTCGAGTCCCAGCTGGGTCAGCGTTGAGATTTATCTCCGCAAAATTCCCCGCCCTGCCCACGGTCAGTAGGGGACACCGCTGCGCTTGGAAAGGCCGCCGTCCGTCAGATGAGACGTTAAGCCGTGGCTCCGTGTGCGGGAGAGCCGTATCCTGTGCACATTAAAGAACAGGCTGGATGGCCTTGATGAGAGGCTACCATCTGTCTCCCAACGGCCGTTTCAGTGCGTCTCCTCCCCCAACCTTCTCTGAGCCTTCGGGGTTCTTGTGACTTGGCCATTTAGCCCATTATGTGCACAAAAGTGCCGCTCAGAGGTAAAACAACCCTTTCCAAGTCCATCGATGTCCCCCATTGATCGTGGGCAGGCCGGGGAGTTTTTTTTCGGAGATAAATCTCAACACTAAACAAGCTGGGACTCGAACCTGGAACTGCAGATTACGAGCCTGGTACACTACCTACTGAACCCCATCCCATCTCTTTTTACGTCTATCTACAACACACTTATCCATTCCTTTGGCCTGTGGTCCCAGTAACGACCTCGTGTTGTCTGCAGTCCACAATCAGCGATGCCTACGCCGAAGAACACGTTTGCAGCTATACAGTCTCGCCAGTTGCCACTGCAGCAACATCCTGCAGCATCATCCGCTCTAGCAGTGTTGCCAACTGCTATGAAGGCAGTTTATTGCCCTGCGGTGTGCTCCTTGCTCGGCAGACACGAGGACGTGCTGACGAAAGAAGATGACTTTAGTCTTTTCAAAATTTAAGGCAACTGCGAATAATAGAAGTTTTTCTAAGTTGCTGAACACTCTTCAAAAGGTACGAGGGTGCTGGATAGGGGGCGCAGGGGGGGGGGTGGAAATAGAAAGACGGAAGTAAGAAATCCAATCACACCAACAGGCCGAATCTGACAACAAGGGATGTTCTTTTTGGGTACATTTCGACTCCTTTTTCTCAAATGGGTGTCGTTCGCGCTGTCTATGCGCGTGCGTTTTTTTTTTATTGTTATTTTTGATCCAACTTTTTTATAAGTTTTTGCGAAAGGCGGAAAATATTGGGAAACATTTATTTTGTATTTTTCAACACCATGCACATACGAAAAATATTTTTCGTGTGATTGGTAGATAAAGAACATGTGATAGGTATGTACAGTCGCTCAAAAAAGCATCCGAGCACTATGGTTGATTACAGAATTCAGAAAAAATATCTGGCAACGATTTTTTTAGAAATTAGTGATCTGGCAATCTTCGTGTCACGTGATTACACTAATCAGGAAAAATATCTGGAGCGTGTACAGCAACTGTACACGCACCAGTTACCGTTCACAGCAAACTGGAGCGTGTGCAGTTACTGCACACGCTCCAGTTTGCTGTGAACGGTAACTGCACACACTCAATATTTCCGTGAGTGAGCCCACACGATCTAGTATCAAAATAATATGCCATCTACAGTCGCTCAAGAAAGTCTCCGAACACTATGGTTGATTACAGAATTCAGAAAAAATATCTGGCAACGATTTCTTTAGAAATTAATGATCTGGCAACCCTCGTGTACAGTACACGAAGGTTGCCTGATCACTAATTTCAAAAAAAAAAAAATCGTTGCCATATAATTTTTCTGAATTCTGTAATCAACCATAGCGTTCGGATACTTTTTTAAGCGACTGTACACGTTCAGATTTTTTTTTTTCCAAGGAATCTTCGTCTGAGATTGAATTAAAGTTGCTTTTGGGTTGGTTTGGGTTGTTTTACCTCTGAACGGCACTTTTTTTTGCACACAATGGGCTAAATGTCCAGGTCACAAGGACCCCGAAAGCTCAGAGAAGGTTGGGGAAAGAGACCCACTGGAACAACTGTTGGGAGACAAATGGTAGCCTCCCGTCAAGGTCATCCAGTGTGATATTTAACGTACACAAGGTATGGCTCTCCCGCACACTAAATGGTCAGGTCACAAGGCCCCCTAAGGCTCGGAGAAGGTTGGGGAAAGAGACTCACTGGAACAACTGTTGGGAGACAGATGGTAGCCTCCCGTCAAGGTCATCCAGTGTGATATTTAACGTGCACAAGGTATGGCTCTCACGCACACTAAATGGCCAGGTCACAAGGACCCCGAAAGCTGAGAGAAAGTTGGGGAAAGGGACCCACTGCAACAGTTGTTTGGAGACAGATGGTAGCCTCCCGTCAAGGTCATCCAGTGTGATATTTAACGTGCACAAGGTATGGCTCTTCCGCACACTAAATAGCCAGGTTACAAGGACCCCGAAGGCTCAGAGAAGGTTGGGGAAAGAGACCCACTGAAACAACTGTTGGGAGACAGATGGTAGCCTCCCGTCAAAGTCATCCAGTGTGATATTTAACGTGCACAAGGTATGGCTCTCACGCACACTAAATGGTCAGGTCACAAGGACCCCGAAGGCTCAGAGAAGGTTGGGGAAAGAGACTCACTGGAACAATTGTTTGGAGACAGATGGTAGCCTCCGGTCAAGGTCATCCAGTGTGATATTTAACGTGCACAAGGTATGGCTCTCCCGCACACTAAATGGCCAGGTCACAAGGACCCCGAAGGCTCAGAGAAGGTTGGGGAAAGGAACCCACTGGAACAACTGTTGGGAGACAGATGGTAGCCTCCCGTCAAGGTCATCCAGTGTGATATTTAACGTGCACAAGGTATGGCTCTCCCGCACACTAAATGGCCAGGTCACAAGAACCCCGAAGGCTCAGAGAAAGTTGGGGAAAGGAACTCACTGGAACAACTGTTTGGAGACAGATGATAGCCTCCCGTCAAGGTCATCCAGTGTGATATTTAACGTGCACAAGGTATGGCTCTCCCGCACACTATATGGCCAGGTCACAAGAACCCCGAAGGCTCAGAGAAGGTTGGGGAAAGGAACTCACTGGAACAACTGTTGGGAGACAGATGGTAGCCTCCCGTAAAGGTCATCCAGTGTGATATTTAACGTGCACAAGGTATGGCTCTCCCGCACACTATATGGCCAGGTCACAAGAACCCCGAAGGCTCAGAGAAGGTTGGGGAAAGGAACTCACTGGAACAACTGTTGGGAGACAGATGATAGCCTCCCGTCAAGGTCATCCAGTGTGTTATTTAACGTGCACAGGGTATGACTCTCACGCACACGGAGCCACGGAGAGTCATACACTGTGCACGTTAAAGAATACGCTAAATGGCCTTGATGAGATGCTATCATTTGTCTCTCCACAGCTGTTCCAGTGTGTCCCCTCTCCCAACCTTCGCTGAGCCTTCGGGGTCCTTGTGACCTGGTCATTTAGCCCATTGTGTGCAAAAAAGTGCCGCTCAGAGGTAAAAATACACAACGTTAAAGGACACGCTGGATGGCCTTGACGGGAGGCTACCATCTGTCTCCCAGCAGCTGTTCCAGTGGTTCCCCTCCCCCAACCTTCACTGAGCCTTCGGGGTTCTTGTAACTTAGTCATTTAGCCTGTTGTGTCAAAAAAAAGTACCGCTCAGAGGAAAAACAACTAAACCTATTTGAGATTTGAAATGTTATGAGCTTTGAATATTGAAGAAGAGTAATGTCCAGATATAAGAATTTACCTCAAAAGTTAATTAGATGTTTTAAAAATGATTATTTTAAACCATTTAATACGAAAACTGAATATCGTAAAAAAAAATGCGTAAATAATTGTTTCAAATATGTAATAATTCTTCAGTTTCGTAATCAGTCAGTAAATAATTCTTCAGTAAATAATTCTTCAGTTTCGTTCTTTAAATTCTTTCAAATATTCATCAGTTTTTGTATAAATTTCTTACGATTGATATTACTAGTATTAATTATTCGGTTTAACATATCAACCGATAATGGGACATCTATAATTCCCAGCTGCAATTTCCAACTCTATCTAAGACGAGAATTTTTTCTGCCAAAAACTGTTGTTCCTTTGAGTGAAAAACCGGTCGCCCATGGGGTGCCTTTCTCACAAGTGTTTTACTCTTCTGTTCTTACTTTAAGTTATCCTTATCTTCTATTCTAACTTTAAGTTCTTAACTTCTATTCTAACTTTAAATTCTAAACTAAAAATTCTAAACTTTAAATTCTAAACTGCGGGAGAGCCGTATCCTGTGCACATTAAAGAACAGGCTGGATGGCCTTGATGAGAGGCTACCATCTGTCTCCCAACGGCCGTTTCAGTGCGTCTCCTCCCCCAACCTTCTCTGAGCCTTCGGGGTCCTTGTGACTTGGCCATTTAGCCCATTATGCGCAAAAATGTGCCGCTCAGAGGTAAAACAACCCTACAACAACCCAGGTTGAAATCCGTCAGATGAGACGCTATGTCATGGTCCTACGTTGAAGGTGGTTCAGTCGGTAGCGCGCCAGGCTCGTAATCTGCAGTTCCCAGGTTCGAGTCCCAGCTGGGTCAGTATTGAGATTTATCTCCGCAAAATTCCCTGTCCACGGTCAGTAGGGGACACCGATGGGCTTGGAAAGGCCGCCGTCCGTCGGATGGGACGTTAAGCCGTGGCTTCATGTGCGGGAGAGTGTTACCCTGTGCACATTGAAGAACACGCTAGATGGCCTTGACGGGAAGCTACCATCTGTCTCTCAACCGTTGTTGCAGTGGGTCCCCTCCCGCTACCTTCTCTGAGCCTTCTGGGTCCTTGTGACCTGGCCATTTAATGCGGAAGAGCCATACCCTGTGCACGTTATAGAAGACGCTGAATGGCCTTTACGGGAGGCTACCATCTGTCTCCGAACAGCTGTTCCAGTGGGTCCCTTTCCCCAACCTTCTCTGAGCCTTCGGGGTCCTTGTGACCTGGCCATTTAGCCCATGGTGTGCAAAAAAGTGCCGCTCAGAGGTAAAACAACCCAACGTTAAAGAACACGCTGGATGACCTTGACGGGAGGCTACCATCTGTGTCCCAACAGCTGTTCCAGTGGGTCCCCTCCCCCAACCTTCTCTGAGCCTTCGGGGTCCTTGTGACCTGGCCATTTAGCTCATAAAATACAAAAAAGTGCTGCTCAGAGGTAAAACAACCCAACGTTAAAGAACACACTGGATGGCCTTGACGGGAGGCTACCATCTGTCTCCCAACAGCTGTTCCAGTGGGTCCCCTCCCCCAACCTTCTCTGAGCCTTCGGGGTCCTTGTGACCTGGCCATTTAGCCCATAGTGTGCAAAAAAAGTGCCGCTCAGAGGTAAAACAACCCTTTCCAAGTCCATCGGTGTCCCCCATTGATCGTGGGCAGGCCGGGGAGTTTTTTTCGGAGATAAATCTCAACACTAAACAAGCTGGGACTCGAACCTGGAACTGCAGATTACGAGCTTGGTACACTACCTACTGAACCCCATCCCACCTCTTTTTACGTCTATCTACAACACACTTATCCATTCCTTTGGCCTGTGGTCCCAGTAACGACCTCGTGTTGTCTGCAGTCCACAATCAGCGATGCCTACGCCGAAGAACACGTTTGCAGCTATACAGTCTCGCCAGTTACCACTGCAGCATCATCCTGCAGCAACATCCGCTCCACCAGTGTTGCCAACTGCTATGAAGGCAGTTTATTGCCCTGCGGTGTGCTCCTTGCTCGGCAGACACGAGGACGTGCTGACGAAAGAAGATGACTTTAGTCTTTTCAAAATTTAAGGCAACTGCGAATAATAGAAGTTTTTCTAAGTTGCTGAACACTCTTCAAAAGGTACGAGGGTGCTGGATAGGGGGCGCAGGGGGGGGGTGGAAATAGAAAGACGGAAGTAAGAAATCCAATCACACCAACAGGCCGAATCTGACAACAAGAGATGTTCTTTTTGGGTACATTTCGACTCCTTTTTCTCAAATGGGTGTCGTTCGCGCTGACTATGTGCGTGCGTTTTTTTTTATTGTTATTTTTGATCCAACTTTTTCATAAGTTTTTGCGAAAGGCGGAAAATATTGGGAAACATTTATTTTGTATTTTTCAACACCATGCACATACGAAAAATATTTTTCGTGTGATTGGTAGATATAGAACATGTGATAGGTATGTACGGTCGCTCAAAAAAGCATCCGAGCACTATGGTTGATTACAGAATTCAGAAAAAAATATCTGGCAACGATTTTTTTAGAAATTAGTGATCTGGCAACCTTCGTGTCACGTGATTACACTAATCAGGAAAAATATCTGGAGCGTGTACAGCAACTGTACACGCACCAGTTACCGTTCACAGCAAACTGGAGCGTGTGCAGTTACTGCACACGCTCCAGTTTGCTGTGAACGGTAACTGCACACACTCAATATTTCCGTGAGTGAGCCCACACGATCTAGTATCAAAATAATATGCCATCTACAGTCGCTCAAAAAAGTCTCCGAACACTATGGTTGATTACAGAATTAAAAAAAAATATCTGGCAACGATTTCTTTAGAAATTAATGATCTGGCAACCCTCGTGTACAGTACACGAAGGTTGCCTGATCACCAATTTCAAAAAAAAAAAAAAATCGTTGCCATATAATTTTTCTGAATTCTGTAATCAACCATAGCGTTCGGATACTTTTTTAAGCGACTGTACACGTTCAGATTTTTTTTTTTCCAAGGAATCTTCGTCTGAGATTGAATTAAAATTGCTTTTGGGTTGGTTTGGGTTGTTTTACCTCTGAACGGCACTTTTTTTGCACACAATGGGCTAAATGGCCAGGTCACAAGGACCCCGAAAGCTCAGAGAAGGTTGGGGAAAGGGACCCACTGGAACAACTGTTGGGAGAAAGATGGTAGCCTCCCGTCAAGGTCATCCAGTGTGATATTTAACGTGCACAAGGTATGGCTCTCCCGCACACTAAATGGCCAGATCACAAGGACCCCGAAGGCTCATAGAAGGTTGGGGAAAGAGACTCACTGGAACAACTGTTGGGAGACAAATGGTAGCCTCCCGTCAAGGTCATCCAGTGTGATATTTAACGTGCACAAGGTATGGCTCTCCCGCACACAAAATAGTCAGGTTACAAGGACCCCGAAGGCTCAGTGAAGGTTGGGGAAAGAGACCCACTGGAACAACTGTTGGGAGACAGATGGTAGCCTCCCGTCAAGGTCATCCAGTGTGATATTTAACGTGCACAAGGTATGGCTCTCCCGCACACTAAATGGTCAGGTCACAAGGACCCCGAAGGCTCAGAGAAGGTTGGGGAAAGAGACTCACTGGAACAACTGTTGGGAGACAGATGGTAGACTCCCGTCAAGGTCATCCAGTGTGATATTTAACGTGCACAAGGTATGGCTCTCCCGCACACTAAATGGCCAGGTCACAAGGACCCCGAAGGCTCAGAGAAAGTTGGGGAAAGGGACCCACTGCAACAGTTGTTTGGAGACAGATGGTAACCTCCCGTCAAGGTCATCCAGTGTGATATTTAACGTGCACAAGGTATGGCTCTTCCGCACACTAAATAGCCAGGTTACAAGGACCCCGAAGGCTCAGAGAAGGTTGGGGAAAGAGACCCACTGGAACAACTGTTGGGAGACAGATGGTAGCCTCCCGTCAAAGTCATCCAGTGTGATATTTAACGTGCACATGGTATGGCTCTCCCGCACACTAAATGGCCAGGTCACAAGGACCTCGAAGGCTCAGAGAAGATTGGGGAAAGAGACCCACTGGAACAACTGTTGGGAGACAGATGGTAGCCTCCCGTCAAGGTTATCCAGCATGATATTTAACGTGCACAAGGTATGGCTCTCCCGCACACTAAATGGCCAGATTACAAGGACCCCGAAAGCTCAGAGAAGGTTGGGGAAAGGGACCCACTGGAACAACTGTTGGGAGACAGATGGTAGCCTCCCGTCAAGGTCATCCAGTGTGATATTTAACGTGCACAAGGTATGGCTCTTCCGCACACTATATGGCCAGGTCACAAGAACCCCGAAGGCTCAGAGAAGGTTGGGGAAAGGAACTCACTGGAACAACTGTTGGGAGACAGATGATAGCCTCCCGTCAAGGTCATCCAGTGTGTTATTTAACGTGCACAAGGTATGGCTCTCCCGCACACTAAATAGCCAGGTTACAAGGACCCCGAAGGCTCAGAGAAGGTTGGGGAAAGAGACCCACTGGAACAACTGTTGGGAGACAGATGGTAGCCTCCCGTCAAAGTCATCCAGTGTGATATTTAACGTGCACAAGGTATGGCTCTCCCGCACACTAAATGGCCAGGTCACAAGGACCCCGAAGGCTCAGAGAAAGTTGGGGAAAGGGACCCACTGCAACAGTTGTTTGGAGACAAATGGTAACCTCCCGTCAAGGTCATCCAGTGTGATATTTAACGTGCACAAGGTATGGCTCTTCCGCACACTAAATAGCCAGGTTACAAGGACCCCGAAGGCTCAGAGAAGGTTGGGGAAAGAGACCCACTGGAACAACTGTTGGGAGACAGATGGTAGCCTCCCGTCAAAGTCATCCAGTGTGATATTTAACGTGCACATGGTATGGCTCTCCCGCACACTAAATGGCCAGGTCACAAGGACCTCGAAGGCTCAGAGAAGATTGGGGAAAGAGACCCACTGGAACAACTGTTGGGAGACAGATGGTAGCCTCCCGTCAAGGTCATCCAGTGTGATATTTAACGTGCACAAGGTATGGCTCTCCCGCACACTAAATGGCCAGGTCACAAGGACCCCGAAGGCTCAGAGAAAGTTGGGGAAAGGGACCCACTGCAACAGTTGTTTGGAGACAGATGGTAACCTCCCGTCAAGGTCATCCAGTGTGATATTTAACGTGCACAAGGTATGGCTCTTCCGCACACTAAATAGCCAGGTTACAAGGACCCCGAAGGCTCAGAGAAGGTTGGGGAAAGAGACCCACTGGAACAACTGTTGGGAGACAGATGGTAGCCTCCCGTCAAAGTCATCCAGTGTGATATTTAACGTGCACATGGTATGGCTCTCCCGCACACTAAATGGCCAGGTCACAAGGACCTCGAAGGCTCAGAGAAGATTGGGGAAAGAGACCCACTGGAACAACTGTTGGGAGACAGATGGTAGCCTCCCGTCAAGGTTATCCAGCATGATATTTAACGTGCACAAGGTATGGCTCTCCCGCACACTATATGGCCAGGTCACAAGAACCCCGAAGGCTCAGGGAAGGTTGGTGAAAGGAACTCACTGGAACAACTGTTGGGAGACAGATGATAGCCTCCCGTCAAGGTCATCCAGGGTGTTATTTAACGTGCACAGGGTATGACTCTCATGCACACGGAGCCACGGAGAGTCATACACTGTGCACGTTAAAGAATACGCTAAATGGCCATGATGAGATGCTATCATTTGTCTCCCCACAGCTGTTCCAGTGTGTCCCCTCTCCCAACCTTCGCTGAGCCTTCGGGGTCCTTGTGACCTGGTCATTTAGCCCATTGTGTGCAAAAAAGTGCCGCTCAGAGGTAAAAAAACACAACGTTAAAGGACACGCTGGATGGCCTTGACGGGAGGCAACCATCTGTCTCCCAACAGCTGTTCCAGTGGGTCCCCTTCCCCAACCTTCGCTGAGCCTTCGGGGTCCTTGTGACCTGATCATTTAACCCATTGTGTGCAAAAAAGTTCCGCTCAGAGGTAAAACAACCCAACGTTAAAGGACACGCTGGATGGCCTTGACGGGAGGCTACCATCTGTCTCCCAACAGCTGTTCCAGTGGTTCCCCTCCCCCAACCTTCACTGATCCTTCGGGGTTCTTGTAACTTAGTCATTTAGCCTGTTGTGTCAAAAAAAAGTCCACTCAGAGGAAAAACAACTAAACCTATTTGAGATTTGAAATGTTATGAGCTTTGAATATTGAAGAAGAGTAATGTCCAGATATAAGAATTTACCTCAAAAGTTATTTAGATGTTTTAAAAATGATTATTTTAAACCATTTAATACGAAAACTGAAAATCGTAAAAAAAAATATGTAAATAATTCTTTCAGTTTCGTTCTTTAAATTCTTTCAAATATTCATCAATTTTTGTATAAATTTCTTACGATTGATATTACTAGTATTAATTATTCGGTTTAACGTATAAACCGATAATGGGACATCTATAATTCCCAGCTGCAATTTCCAACTCTATCTAAGACGAGAATTTTTTCTGCCAAAAACTGTTGTTCCTTTGAGTGAAAAAACCGGTCGCCCATGGGGTGCCTTTCTCACAAGTGTTTTACTCTTCTGTTCTTACTTTAAGTTATCCTTATCTTCTATTCTAACTTTAAGATCTAAACTTCTGTTCTAACTTTAAGTTCTAAATTTCTATTTTAACTTTAAGTTCTAAACTTCTATTCTAACTTTAAGTTCTAAATTTCTATTCTAACTTTAAGTTCTAAACTTCTATTCTAACTTCAAGTTCTAAACTTCTAACATTAAGTTCTAAACTGTTATTCTAACTTTAAATTCTAAACGTCTATTCTAACTTTAAGTTTTAAACTTCTATTCTAACTTTAAGTTCTAAACTTCTAACATTAAGTTCTAAACTGTTATTCTAACTTTAAATTCTAAACTTCTATTCTAACTTTAAGTTCTAAACTTCTATTCTAACTTCAAGTTCTAAACTTCTAACATTAAGTTCTAAACTGTTATTCTAACTTTAAATTCTTAACTTCTATTCTAACTTTAAATTCTAAACTTCTATTCTAACTTTAAGTTCTAACTTCAAGTTCTAAACTTCTATTCTAACTTTAAGTTTTAAACTTCTATTCTAACTTTAAATTCTAAATTTCTATTCTAACTGTAAGTTCTAAACTTCAATCCTAACATTAAGTTCTAAACTTCAATTCTAACGTTAAGTTCTAAACTTCTATTCTAGCTTTAAATTCTAAACTTCTATTCTAACTTTAAGTTCTAAACTTCTACTCTAACTTCAAGTTCTAAACTTCTACTCTAACTTCAAGTTCTAAACTTCTATTTTAACTTTACGTTCTAAACTTCTATTCTGGCTTTTACCCTTCTTCCGTTCTAGTTTTAAGTCCTGCATTTCTTGTATTCTAACTCTAAATTCTAGCTTTAAGTTCTAGACTTCTATTCAGGCTACTAAACTCTACACATGTTGTAGTCTAGCTATAAATTCTACACCTCTTCTAGTTTAGCATTTCTCAGTTTAAGGATAGAAGATACACAAAGAAATAAATCTATAATAATAGAATATGCTAACAACATTTAAAGAAGGCGAACTAAAAGAAGTAGGAGATTTGCATTTGCAAATTGCTTGTGGTTTATTTCACAAATCTGCATTTTTCGGTGTCTGCGTAAAACACTTACTAAAGCCACATTCTCTGCAGTCAATAAAATGTTCAGAGACACTTTATCTTATTAATCTCGAATATATATGCCCAACTGAATTGTAAATTTTGTAATTTATAAATACATAATGTAGTAAATTATTCCTGGAGCAGTCGACTTGCAGGTTTTAGAGAAAGTCGTCTGTGTAATACTCCACAGAGCAGCAGACTTCTGAGGAAGGGTTGGGTTGGGTTGTTTTACCTCTGAGCGGCACTTTTTTTGCACACCATGGGTTAAATGACCAGGTCACATGGACCCCGAAGGCTCAGAGAAGGTTGGGGGAGGGGACCCACTGGAACAGCTGTTGGGAGACAGATGGTAGCCTCCCGCCAAGGCCATCCAGCGTGTTCTTTAACGTTGGGTTGTTTTACCTCTGAGCGGTACATTTTTTGCACACCATGGGCTAAATGGCCAGGTCACAAGGACTCCGAAGGCTCAGAGAAGGTTGGGGGAGGGGACCTAGTGGAACAGCTGTTGAGAGACAGATGGTAGCCTCCCAGTCAGGCTACCATCTGTCATACATACGTGCACAGAGACATATCCTGTGCACGTTAAAGAACACGCTGGATGGCCCCCAGTCAAGGCCATCCAGCGTGTTCTTTAACGTGCACAGGGTATGTCTCTCCCGCACACGGGGCCACGGCTTAACGTCCCATTCGACGGACGGCAGCCTTTCCAAGCCCATCGGTGTCCCTACTGACCGTAGGCAGGGCGGAGAGTTTTGCGGAGATAAATCTCAACGCTGACCCAGCTGGGACTCGAACATGGGAACTACAGATTACGAGTCTGGCGCGCTACCGACTGAGCCACCCCCGCCCCGAGGAAGGCTAGATTTCAACACAAAGACAGCACATATCAGAATGTTTTATCTGGGGTTGAAATCCAGATATCATTGTTCCAAATCGAAAGATTAATTGTCCCTCTGGTCATTGAGATGATTTTAAAACGCATGTTGATCGCTTATATTATTCAAACCAATTCTTGATAATAAAAAAAATGTAACGTAGCATTACTGTCGAATCTAGATTAAGTGTGGGGGCGGGGGTGGCTCAGTCAGTAGCGCGCCAGGCTCGTAATCTGTAGTTCCCAGGTTCGACTCCCAGCTGAGTCAGCGTTGAGATTTATCTCCGCAAAAATTCCCCGCCCTGCCCACGGTCAGTAGGGGACACCGATGGGCTTGGAATAGGCCGCCGTCCGTCGGATGGGACGTTAAGCCGTGGCCCCATGTGTGGGAGAACCATACCCTGTGCACGTTAAAGAACACGCTGGATGGCTTTGACGGAAGGCTACCATTTGTCTCCCAACAGCTATTCCAGTGGGTCCCCTCCCCCAACCTTCTCTGAGCATTCGGGGTCCATGTGACCTGGCCATTTAGCCCATGGTGTGCAAAAAAGTGCCGCTCAGAAGTAAAACAACAAAACGTTAAAGAACACCCTGGATGGCCTTGACGGGAGGCTACCATCTGTCTCCCAACAGCTGTTACAGTGGGTCCCCTCCCCCAACCTTCTCTGAGCCTTCGGGGTCCTTGTGACCTGGCCATTTAGCCCATGGTGTGCAAAAAAGTGCCGCTCAGAAGTTAAACAACCCAACGTTAAAGAACACGCTGGATGGCCTTGACGGGAGGCTACCATCTGTCTCCCAACAGCTGTTCCAGTGGGTCCCCTCCCCCAACCTTCTCTGAGCCTTCGGGGTCCTTGTGACCTGGCCATTTAGCCCATGGTATGCAAAAAAGTGCTGCTCAGAAGTAAAACAACCCAACCCAACCTAGATTAAGTGAGGAGGGAACGCTACGTTCTTGAAAATGTAAGCTTAGTTGCAGCATGGTTTTCGCTTAAATAAAGTAAATGGTAGGAATAGGGATAATGGCTGCATCGAAACTCATACATGCATCTATTTCCCCTACTGTTCTAGGGGCTTGGGTGGCTCAGTATGTAGCGGCCAGGCTCGTAATCTGTAGTTCCCAGGTTCGAGTCCCAGCTGGGTCAGCGTTGAGATTTATCTCCGCAAAAATTCCCCGTCCTACCCACGGTCAGTAGGGGACACCGATGGGCTTGGAAAGGCCGCCCTCCGTCGGATGGGACGTTAAGCCTTGACCCCGGTGCGGGAGAGCCATACCCTGTGCACGTTAATGAACAGGCTGCATGGCCTTGACGGGAGGCTACCATCTGTCTCCCAACAGCTGTTCCAGTGGGTCCCCTCCCCCAACCTTCTCTGAGCCTTCGAGGTCCTTGTGACCTGGCCATTTAGCCCATGGTGTGCAAAAAAGTGCCGCTCGGAGATAAAACAACCCAACTTTAAAGAACACTCTGAATGGCCTTGACGAGTGGCTACCATCTGTCTCCCAACAGCTGTTGCAGTGGATCTCCTCTCCCAACCTTCTCTGAGCCTTCGAGGTCCTTGTGACCTGGCCATTTAGCCCATGGTGTGCAAAAAAGTGCCGCTCGGAGATAAAACAACCCAACTTTAAAGAACACTCTGAATGGCCTTGACGAGTGGCTACCATCTGTCTCCCAACAGCTGTTAAAGTGGGTCCCCTCCCCCAACCTCCTCTGAGCCCTCGGGGTCCTTGTGACCTGACCATTTAACCCACTGTGTGCAAAATAGTGCCAGTCACAGCTAAAATCACGCAAACCTTTACTGAAACATCAAAAATTCTAGGGTTCTAAAGCAGAACTTCTTAGTCATTTTTTACATATGAAATTACTGTAACCCCTACAAAGTGTTTTCTGGGGAAAAATATATTTCTACGAAATTATGCTTATTGTAACCCCTACAAAATATTTTTATCGGAAAATATATTTCTACAATACTTTTAACAATACAATACTTTTCTACAATACTACAATATTTTTAAAACTGCTGATTGTAACCCCTACGGAGCTGGGGTGGCTAGGTCGGTAGCGCGCCAGGCTCGTAATCTGTAGTTCCTAGGTTCGAGTCCCAACTGGGTCAGCGTTGAGATTTATCTCCGTAAAAATTCCTCGCCTTGCCCACGGTCAGTAGGGGACACCGATGGGCTAGGAAAGGCCGCCGTCCGTCGGATGGGACGTTAAGCTGTGGCCCCGTGTGTGGGAGAGCCATACCCTGTGCACGTTAAAGAACACGCTGGATGGCTTTGACGGGAGCTACCATCTGTCTCCCAAAAGCTGTTCCAGTGGGTCCCCTCCCCCAACCTTCTCTGAGCCTTCGAGGTCTATGTGACCTGGCCATTTAGCCCATAGTGTGGAAAAAAGTGCCGCTCAGAGGTAAAACAACCCAACGTTAAAGAACACGCTGGATGGCCACGACGGGAGGCTACCATCTGTCTCCCAACAGCTGTTCCAGTGGGTCCCCTCCCCCAACCTTCTCTGAGCCTTCGGGGTCCATGTGACCTGGCCATTTAGCCCATGGTGTGCAAAAAAGTGCCGCTCAGATGTAAAACAAGCCAACGTTAAAAAAACACTCTGGATGGCCTTGACGGGAGGCTACCATCTGTCTCCCCACTGCTATTCCAGTGGGTCCCCTCCCCCAACCTTCTCTGAGCCTTCGGGGTCTATGTGACCTGGCCATTGAGCCCATGGTGTGCAAAAAAGTGCCGCTCAGAGATAGAACAACCCAACGTTAAAGAACACGCTGGATGGCCTTGACGGGAGGCTACCATCTGTCTCCCAACAGCTGTTCCAGTGGGTCCCCTCCCCCAACCTTCTCTGAGCCTTCGGGGTCCATGTGACCTGGCCATTTAGCCCATGGTGTACAAAAAAGTGCCGCTCAGAGGTAAAACAACCCAACGTTAAAGAACACGCTGGATGGCCTTGACGGGAGGCTACCATCTGTCTCCCCACTGCTATTCCAGTGGGTCCCCTCCCCCAACCTTCTCTGAGCCTTCGGGGTCCTTGTGACCTTGCCATTTAGCCCATGGTGTTCAGAAAAGTGCCACTCAGAGGTAAAACAACCCAACGTTAGAGAACACGCTGGATGGCCTTGACGGGAGGCTATCATCTGTCTCCCAACAGCTGTTCCAGTGGGTCCCCTCCCCCAACCTTCTCTGAGCCTTCGGGGTCCATGTGACCTGGCCATTGAGCCCATGGTGTGCAAAAAAGTGCCGCTCAGAGATAGAACAACCCAACGTTAAAGAACACGCTGGATGGCCTTGACGGGAGGCTACCATCTGTCTCCCAACAGTTGTTCAAGTGGGTCCCCTTCCCCAACCTTCTCTGAGCCTTCGGGGTCCATGTGACCTGGCCATTGAGCCCATGGTGTGCAAAAAAGTGCCGCTCAGAGATAGAACAACCCAACGTTAAAGAACACGCTGGATGGCCTTGACGGGAGGCTACCATCTGTCTCCCAACAGTTGTTCCAGTGGGTCCCATTCCCCAACCTTCTCTGAGCCTTCGGGGTCCATGTGACCTGGCCATTGAGCCCATGGTGTGCAAAAAAGTGCCGCTTAGAGGTAAAACAACCCAACCCAACTGTTAATTAAATACTAAAACAGATGAGCAAAAATAATTTATCTTTCTGTAACTGAGGAAACCGAAATAATGATCTGATGCTTCTGCCAGAATCGCTTAACGTAGCGCCAAGTTATAAAACCACAAACTTCAGGAATAATTTAATAGACGATGATGTTACGGTCACGGTTTCCTTTAATACGAATCTAGCTGGAAATAATCTCCGTGTGCGAGTGTGGAAAAGACAAATGGTCTAGGCTGTTTGTGTTAGGAAATTAATTCTCATGATTTTAAATATTTAAGCAGTTTAGCGCATTAAATGCTTTGAGCTGTTTATTACAATTTACTGCGGATAATAATTCAAAGCTAAGATAAAAATGATTTAGTCAATTATTACGATTTAAAACAGTTGGTTTAATACACACTTTGGGGTGGGGGTGGCTCAGTCGGTAGCGCGCCAGGCTCGAAATCGGCAGTTCCCAGGTTCGAGTCCCAGCTGGGTTAATGTTGAGATTTATTTCCGCAAAACTCCCCGCCCTGCCCACGGTCAGTAGGGGACACCGATGAGCTTGGAAAGGCCGTCGTCCGTCGGATGGGACGTTAAGCCGTGGCGCCGTGTGCGGGAGAGTCATACCCTGTGCACGTTAAAGAACACGCTGGATGGCCTTGACGGGAGGCTACCATCTTTCTCCCAACAGCTGTTCCAGTGGGTCTCCTCCCCCAACCTTCTCTGAGCCTTCGGGGTCCTTGTGACCTGGCCATTTAGCCCATGGTGTGCAAAAAAGTGCCGCTCAGAGGTAAAACAACTCAACGTTAAAGAACACATTGGATGGCCTTGACGGGAGGGTACCATCTGTTTCCTAACAGCTGTTCAAATTGGCCCCCTCCCCCATCCTTCTCTGAGCCTTCGCGATCCTTGTGATCTGGCCATTTAGCCCATGGTGTGCAAAAAATACCATTTACAGATGGTAGCTAGGTAGTCACTGGAAGGAGAGCTATGCACCAATCCCCTGTGATGATGCATAGAACCGGCCAGGCCTGGCACCTAAATGTCCGACCCCGCCTTCTCGTGGTGCAGACCGTTAGTATCTTTCAAAAGAGATACTCTCTCGTGGAAGTGAACGGAAGGGGAGGGCTGCCAGATTAGTGTGGCCTACTGATCTGGACAACTACGGCTACTTTCCTTTTTTCTTCTACCCTGCTGAGGAGTGGTCAACCACACAGGGTCCTGGTGCTGACCATATAAACCCACTGGACCGGACAGATATTTGGCTATGAGCTTGATTATGGATCCTGATTTTGCTGCACTGGTGGGCTTCTGTGGAGGGAAAATCTTCCGCTGTGTTTTCTGTTTGTTTCGGAAACGGTGTTTTCGGTTACGGTGTTCCGCGGTGTTTTCGGAATGCGACCCCGACCTGAAGGAACAAGCGAAACAATTTTAATCCAAAAGAAACTGTCAAAATTTAAGGGTTGGGTTATTTTACCTCTGAGCGGCACTTTTTTGCAAACCATGGGCTAAATGGCTAGGTCACATGGACCCCGAAGGCTCAGAGAAGGTTGGGGGAGGGGACCCACTGGAACAGCTGTTGGGAGACAGATGGTAGCCTCCCGTCAAGGCCATCCAGCGTGTTCTTTAACGTGCACAGGGTATGGCTCTCCCGCACACGGGGCCACGGCTTAACGTCACATCCGACGGATGGCGGCCTTTCCAAGCATATCGGTGCCCCCTACTGACCGTGGGCAGGGCGGGGAATTTTGCGGAGATAAATCTCAACGCTGACCCAGCTGGGACTCGAACCTGGGAACTACAGATTACGAGCCTGGCGCGCTACCGACTGAGCCACCCCCGCCCCTTCAAAATTTAAGAAAACTATGTAAGTTTAAAAATAGAAAACGTAATGAATTTACAGTAAATAATTTAAGTCTAGACGCCTGTCTAGTTCATTTTTCCTAAATCCTCATCGCTATATTTAAATTTTCGAGTTGCACACTGTTTAATATTTCCAGTAGTTGCCGTTGGACCTCTTGTTCACGTGACTCCGTCTCGGATACTTAGAAATGAATTCCTGGGAGAAATCAACAGTCCACACGTTTCTTTTTTTAAACTAACTGGTGGATATTAGAGGAAGTCGCAACTTTTTGAAGTCTGTAAGGTGTCTGGAAAATCTTCATTTAGTGATAAAGTTATTGAAGAAGTTGAACTTGTCGTGGAAATAATTTATGTAGAATATTTTTTTGTTTTGAATCTCTATGGCTCTGAGGTTAGAATGTATGGCAGAAAAGAATGGTGAATAAGGATTGGGTTGTTTTACCTCTGAGCTGCACTTTTTTGCACACCATGGGCTAAATGGCCAGGTCACAAGGACCCCGAAGGCTCAGAGAAGGTTGGAGGAAGGGACCCACTGGAGCAGTTGTTGGGAGACAGATGGTAGCCTCCCGTCAAGGTCATCCAGTGTTTTTTTAACGTTGGCTTGTTTTACCTCTGAGCGGCAGTTTTTTGCCCACCATGGGCTAAATGGCCAGGTCACAAGGACCCTGAAGGTTCAGAGAAGGTTGGAGGAAGGGACCCACTGGAACAGCTGTTGGGAGACAGATGGTAGCCTCCCGTCAAGGTCATCCAGTGTTTTTTTAACGTTGGCTTGTTTTACATCTGAGCTGCACTTTTTTGCACACCATGGGCTAAATGGCCAGGTCACAAGGACCCCGATGGATCAGACAAGGTTGGGGGGAAGGGATCCACTGGAACAGCTGTTGGGAGATAGATGGTAGCCTGTTTCAGTGGGTCCCCTCCCCCAACCTTCTCTGAGCCTTCGGGGTCCATGTGACCTGGCCATTTAGCCCATGGTGTGCAAAAAAGTGTCGTTCAGAGGTAAAACAACCCAACCTTAAAGAACACGCTGGATGGCCTTGACGGGAGGCTACCATCTGTCTCCCAACAGCTGTTCCAGTGGGTCCCCTCCCCCAACCTTCTCTGAGCCTTCGGGGTCCATGTGACCTGGCCATTTAGCCCATGGTGTGCAAAAAAGTGTCGTTCAGAGGTAAAACAACCCAACCTTAAAGAACACGCTGGATGGCCTTGACGGGAGGCTACCATCTGTCTCCCAACAGCTGTTCCAGTGGGTCCCCTCCCCCAACCTTCTCTGAGCCTTCGGGGTCCATGTGACCTGGCCATTTAGCCCATGGTGTGCAAAAAAGTGCCGCTCAGAGGTAAAACAACCCAACCCATCACGATAGTTTTATGCAGACTCCAGTGAGGCTGGAGATTCAAACAATATTTCCTTCAGATTCTAAAAATGACTACGTTTCAAGTGACTGCGCAACCACAGACACAAGAATGATGGAAGACAGAGAAGTTTCTGGAAGCCCTCCCACATCATTTCTAGTGAGTGTGAAGTACATTTCTTCCGGTCGCTTCATAATGGGTTTCTTTTTCATTCCCCCTGCTAAATCTCTTCTCTGCTCCTCAGACTTTACTGTAAAGCTCCACATGCCGCCTGGATGTGATAGATTGATTTTGCGCAGCATTTTCAGCGAAGACTTCAACGATGGATTGCTATTGCACTTGGAGTAAGACAATATCATGATGGTTGATCTTCCTCTGCACGTAACAAGGTTGGTTTTTCTAGTCTGTATGTCTGGGCGGATTTTATAGACTATCCAAGATATGGTCCTTAATATTCTGACACTACAGTGGGGACATGTCTAGAAGGAAAAGTTCCACAACTGGATTGAAAGTTCGGTACTTTTCTAACTCCACCAAAAATGGAAGAGTTCGAATGTTTCACCTCTGAGCGGCAATCTTTTGCACACCATGGGCTAAATAGCCAGGTCACAAACACCCCGACGGCTCAGAAAAGGTTGGGTTGAGTTGGGTTTTTTTCCCTCTAAGAGGCACTTTTTTGCACACCATGGGCTAAATGGCCAGGTCACAAGGACGACGAAGGCTCAGAGAATGTTGGGGGACGGGACCCACTGGGACAGCTGTTAGGAGAGAGATGGTAGCCTCCCGTCAAGGCCATCGAACGTTGAGTTGTTTTACCTCGGAGCGGCACTTTTTTGCACACCTTGGGTTAAATAGCCAGGTCACAAGAACCCGAAGGCTCAGAGAAGGTTGGGGGAGGGGATCCACTGTAACAGCTGTTAGGAGAGAGATGGTAGTATCCCGTCAAGGCCATCCAGCGTGTCTTTAACGTTGGGTTGTTTTACCTCGGAGAGGCACTTTTTTGCACACCTTGGGCTAAATGGCCAGGTCACAATGACACCGAAGGCTCAGAGAAGGTTGGGGGAGGATACCCACTGGAACAGCTCGTAGGAGACAGATGGTAGCCTCTCGTCAAGGCCATTCAGAGTGTTCTTTAACGTTGGGTTGTTTTATCTCCAAGCGGCACTTTTTTGCACACAATGGGCTAAATGGCCAGGTCACAAGGACCCCGAAGGCTCAGAGATGGTTGGGGTAGGGGACCCATGGAACAACTGTTAGGAGACAGATGGTAGCCTCCCGTCAAGGCCATTCAGAGTGTTCTTTAAAGTTGAGTTGTTGTACCTCTGAGTGGCACTTTTTTTGCACACAATGGGCTAAATGGCCAGGTCACAAGGATCCCGAAGGCTCAGAGAAGGTTGATGGAGGGTACCCACTGGAACAGCTGTTAGGAGACAGATGGTAGCCACTCGTCAAGGCCATTCAGAGTGTTCTTTAAAGTTGGGTTGTTTTATCTGCGATCGGCACATTTTTGCACACCATGGGATAAATGGCCAGGTCACAAGGACCCCGAAGGCTCAGAGAAGGTTGGGGGAGGGAACCCACTGGAACAGCTGTTAGGAGATAGGTGGTAGCCTCCCGTCAAGGCCATCCAGCGTGTTCTTTAACATATACAGGTCCTTTTGGTGAATTTCCATTCTTATCCTTTTGGTGATTTTTCATTCTTCTCCTTTTTGATCAATTTATAATTCTTCTTCCTTTTTTTTGACGAAATTTTTTACCGCCCCCCTTTCATGAAATTTAACTTTTTTGTCCACTTGGAATATTTTGCATTTTTTTATCTTGAATATTTTTCAACCTTTGGCGAAAAGAATTTTAATAAGCGGAATGTATGGGAAAAAAATAAATAAATACCTACATTTACTTATATTTCTACAATATATAAATATATTAGAACACTAAAACAGAAAAAAAAACATATTTTGAAGTAAAATAAGAATTTTTTTCGTAAACAAAGATGCTCTAAAAACAAGTTTTTGCTCCTCGTCTTCAACAATTACTTTTCCTAATACAGTTTATACCCTGAATAATTGGGGCGGGGGTGGCTCAGTCGGTAGCAGGCCAGGTTAGTAATCTGTAGTTTCCAGGTTCGAGTCCCAGCTGGGTCAGCGTTGAGATTTATCTCCGCAAAATTCCCCGCCCTGCCCACGGTCAGTAGGGGACACCGATGGGCTTGGAAAGGCCGCCGTCCGTCGGATGGGACGCTACGCCGTGGCCCCGTGTGCGGGAGAGCCATACCCCGTGCACGTTAAAGAACACGCTGGATGGCCTTGATGGGAGGCCAGCATCTGTCTCCCAACAGCTGTTCCAGTGGCTCCTCTCCCCGTGTTCGGGTCGTCAGCGTTTGCCCCTCGTCTTAAACAATTACTTTTCCTAATACAGTTTATACCCTGAATAATTGGGGCGGGGGTAGCTCAGTCGGTAGCGCGCCAGGCTCGTAATCTGTAGTTCCCAGGTTCGAGTCCCAGCTGGGTCAGCGTTGAGATTTATCTCCGCAAAATTTCCCCGCCCTGCCCACGGTCAGTAGGGGACACCGATGGGCTTGGAAAGGCCGCCGTCCGTCGGATGGGACGTTAAGCCGTGGCCCCGTGTGCGGGAGAGCCATACCCTGTGCACGTTAAAGAACACGCTGGATAGCCTTGACGAGAGGCTAGCATCTGTCTCCCAACAGCTGTTCCAGTGTGTCTCCTCCCCCAACCTTCTCTGAGACTTCGGGGTCCACGTGATCTGGCCATTTAGCGCATGGTGTGCCAAAAAGTGCCACTAAGTGGTAAAACAACCCAACCCTGAATAATCTAATGCCTTCACCAGTGGATATATTTATTTATATATATATTTATATATATTTACAGTAGATATATATATATTTACACCTACTGACAAATTATGTGGTGCTGAATGCAAACATAAAAATCTCAATGTGATTTTGAAATATTCTAAATGAGAAAAGGTAAAAATTTTTAGTAAAGAGAGCATATTATTGAATGTCGAAATTCTCATCTGAAAGGGTTGGATTGTTCTACCTCTGAGCGGCACTTTTTTGCACACCATGGGCTAAATGGCCAGGTCACAAGGACCCAGAAGGCTCAGAGAAAGTTGGGAGAGGGGACCCACTGGAACAGCTGTTGGGAGACAGATGGTAGCCTCCCGTCAAGGCCATACAGCGTGTTCTTTAACGTTGGGTTGTTTTACCTCTGAGCGGCACTTTTTTGCACACCATGGGCTAAATAGCCAGGTCACAAGGATCCCAAAGGCTCAGAGAAGGTTGGGGGAAGGGACCCACTGGAACAGCTGTTTGGAGACAGATGATAACCTCCCATCAAGTCTATCTAGTGTGTTCTTTAACGTGCACAGGGTATGGCTCTCCTGCACACGGGGCCACAGCTTAATGTTCCATTCGACGGACGGCGGCCTTTCCAAGCCCATCGGTGTCCCCTACTGACTGTGGGCAGGGCGGAAATTTTGCGGAGATAAATCTCAACGCTGACCCAGCTGGGACTCGAACCTGGGAACTGCAGAATACGAGCCTGGAGCGCTGTCGACTGAGCCACCCCAGCTCCCTTATCTGAAAGAGTAAGATAGTACATAGTATATACAATGTAATATAAATATATTAAGATTAGCAGATTAAAGAAGAAAGAAGATATTATATTTTACGCCAATGTATTATTCTCTCCTGCAAGATAAGCTGTTAGCTTTGCAGGACATCTGTAAATCAGGAAAGATTCATTTGGGTTGGGTTGTTTTACCTCAGAGCGGCACTTTTTTGCACACCATGGGCTAAATGGCCAGGTCACAAGGACCCCGAAAGCTCAGAGAAGGTTGGGGGAGGGGACCCACTGGAACAGCTGTTGGGAGACACATGGTAGCCTCCCGTCAAGGCCATCCAGCGTGTTCTTTAACGTGCACAGGGTATGTCTCTCCCGCAGACGGAGCCACGGCTTAACGTCCCATCCGACGGACGGCGGCCTTTCCAAGCCCATCGGTGTCCCCTACTGACCGTGGGCAGGGCGTGGAATTTTTGCAGAGATAAATCTCAACGCTGACGCAGCTGGGACTGGAACCTGGGAACTACAGATTACGAGCCTGGTGCGCTACCGACTGAGCCATCCTCGCCCTGAAGATTCATCTGAATTTGTCTCAACAAATAAATGATTAAATAAAATCTTGAATTAATCTTCACAACGTTTCATTCGCTTACGAAACGTAAAACTATAGCACAAAATGAACAAAATTCGTGTTTAATAAACATAAAAAAAGGAACCCATCCGAATTATTCTCACCGGTCCTAACGAAGTCACTGTATTTTCCTTTCAACCATTGATCGATGCTCATGCAACACATATTATAATTTATTTCACGCCCCCCCCCCCCCCTTTAAACCATTTTGGACATATGCTGCAAGTTCTTTTAGGATCATCTAGTAGCTTTCTTGGCCATCGACTGAATTTCTATTTTACTATCGTTGAAACAGCCGGCCAAACCGGCAGCGTATAGGAATGGTCACCATCGGTTTGTACATTTCAGAGTTATATCTTTTCCTCCCAAATGTGGTTGCATGTCTGCTGATGTCGGCCCCCCCCCCCCCTAAGCTGGCTACAGGGCATAAATACCGTTTATCCCAGGCATGCACGAGCCTGCTGTTATTGATTTTCTTTTCGCCTCACACTGGCTGCTTACGCTGATAAGTTAGAATGCAGGTGGAACAATGCGCATGCGCCGGCGCAGGAGGATGAAAGAGGGAGAGAGAACGGGTCTCAGAGAAAGAGTCTGAGGGCCCGCGGGCACGTGTTCCTTCCGATACATAGCCCACTTTATCACCGTGGTCAACGTAATCTTCCTCCAGGACATCGAGGTGGATCGGACAGTACGGCATACAGTCGGGTAAAGGTCGCGGATTCCTCGTCTTGGCCTCTTTAGCTCGCGCATCAAGTTTAAGCGTTACAGAAAAGAACAAAGTAGTTACGAAAAAAAAATAATCGACTTTGTGTGAAGTGCCAATGGAAATAAATATCGCAAAAACCTCCCAAGGTAAAAGAACTGGAAATTAGTAAAAAGTGTATTACATATAAACACATATACATTTGTTTATATTTTGAATGTGTGTTTACGTTGGGTTGTTTTACCTCTGAGCGGCACTTTTTTGCACACCATGGGCTAAATGATCAGGTCACATGAACCTCGAAGGCCCAGAGAAGGTTCGGGAAGGGGACCCACTGGAACAGCTGTTGGGAGACAGATGGTAGCCTCCCGTCAAGGCCATCCAGCGTGTTCTTTAACGTTGATTTGTTTTACCTCCGAGCGGCACTTTTTTGCACACCATGGGCTAAATGGCCACGTCACAAGGATCCCAAAGGCTCAGAGAAGGTTGGGGGAGGGGACCCACCGGAACAGCTGTTGAGAGACAGATGGTAGCTTCCAGTCAAGGCCATCCAGCGTGTTCTTTAACGTTGGATTTGTTTTACCTCTGAGCGGCACTTTTTGCACACCATGGCCAGATTACATGACCCCGAAGACTCAGACAAGGTTGGGGGAGGGGACCCACTGGAACAGCTGTTGGGAGACAGATGGTAGCCTCCCGTCAAGGCCATCCAGCGTGTTCTTTAACGTTGATTTGTTTTACCTCTGAGCGACACTTTTTTTCACACCATGGGCTAAATGTCCAGGTCACATGGACCCTGAAGGCTCAGACAAGGTTCGGGGAGGGGACTCACTGGAACAGCTGTTGGGAGACAGATGGTAGCCTCCCGTCAAAGCCATCCAGCGTGTTCTTTAACGTGCACAGAGTATGGCTCCCCGCACACGGAGCCACGGCTTAACATCCCATACGACAGACGGCCGCCTTTCCAAGCCCATCGGTGCGCCCTACTGACCGTGGGCAGGGCGGGGAATTGTTGCGGAGATAAATCTCAACGCTGACCCAGCTGGAATTCGAACCTGGGAATTGCAGATTACGAGCCTGGCGCGCTACCGACCGAACCACCTCTATCCCCTTCAGACGTCCCCTTCTCCCACACCCTCTGAACCCTTTGGGGTCCTTGTGACCTGGCTAATTAGCCCTTTGCGTACAAAAAATTATCGCTCAGATACAAAACAACTTGAAGCACTTTTTTTGTCTGAAACATTACCGTAAAACTATGAACTGAAAATATCACGGACACATCTCACGTATTTAGAACATGTCATCAGACACACCTGAACGGATTGTAAAAAAATATAAAAAAGTAAATGAGAACTTGGCAACGTAATTAAATAGAAATATATTCTCAAGAGAAAGAGATAGCTTGGAATGCTTTCACGAAAGCCGACCTCCTAGCACTTCAATTAAAGCAAAACAATACAAGGAAACGAAAGAAAGAAATAGAAAGTTTTTTCGTGACATTTTTATTTCGGTTACAGAAAAGGGCCGAGACTATCCAGTCAACACTCTATTAATAAGCAATATATTTTCTTTCTAACTGGCTCAGACGACAGAATTTGAAGGAAGCCCGTTAATTTAGAGAAAAACGGAAATTAATGGGATGCATTCAGAAGCAAGAAGAAATCTAAGAAGAAAGAAAAGGCGCATCTCAAACCTGAAAGAAAAAAAAAAGAAGAAGACCTTTTTTTGGGGGGGATCTCATCAAAATAATAATAGAAAACGATAAAAAAAAACTGTCTGAATATTCTCATTGATTTAACGTCTGAAGATATATTTGGTACTGTCGCCTTTAGGAGGAGGAATAATTTTGTAATGTAAAACTTCTTTCTGAAGCCATACGTCATTTGTAACAGAAATTTAATTTAAGATACAATTATTTTAGTTGAAGATTATGCGAATTATTTTCTTCTTTCGTTTCCAAGGGCTAACAGATTAAAAGAAAACGAATGACTGAAACAAATAGACGGAAATTAATGATTTCTTCAAACTTATTGCGTTGAAACTGGTTTTTAAATAAAATGATACGGTTTTTTTTTAATTAATGTTAAAATGATGTTTGTTTTGGAGGAAGATTTTGAAGGAGAGAGACAGAGGATGTGAGATTGTCTTTTTTTTTAAGCTAAAGAGGTTTTGTAAGAGCCTGGTTGGAGATTAAGAAAGATAGTTTCGTGACGTCCTTTCACGCGCGAAACTTATTAATTCTGTTATAAAACAAATTATATGTGTGTATGTGAATATACCGTGAAATATGTAAATTTAATGGTGAAATCAATATCACGCATACATGGTGTACGACACGGAGTTTCATTAGAAGATAAAGAAAAATTAAGTTGGATTGTTTTACCTCTGAGTGGCACTTTTCTGAACCCAATGGGCTAAATGGCCAGGTCACAAGGACCCCGAAGTCTCAGAGAAGGTTGGGGGAGGGACCCACTGGAACAGCTGTTGGGAGACAGATGGTAGCCTCCCGTCAAGGCCATCCAGCGTGTTCTTTAACGTTGGGATGTTTTACCTCTGAGCGGCACTTTTTGGTACACCATGGGCTAAATGGCCAGGTCACAAGGACCCCGAAGGTTCAGAGAAGGTTGGGGGAGGGGACCCACTGGAATAGCAGTGGAGAGACAGATGGTAGCCTCCCGTCAAGGCCATCCAGCGTGTTCTTTAACGTTGGGTTGTTTTACTCCTGAGTGGCACTTTTCTGAACACAATGGGCTAAATGGCCAGGTCACAAGAACCCCGAAGGCTCACAGAAGGTTTGGGGAGGGGACCCACTGGAATAGCAGTGGGGAGAGAGATGGTAGCCTCCCGTCAAGGCCATCCAGCGTGTTCTTTAACGTTGTGTTGTTTTACTTCTGAGTGGCACATTTCTGAACACAATGGGCTAAATGGCCAGGTCACAAGGACCCCGAAGGCTCAGAGAAGGTTGGGGGAGGGGACCCACTGGAACAGCTGTTGGGAGTCAGATGGTAACCTCCCGTCAAGGCCATCCAGCTTGTTCTTTAACGTTGGGTTGTTTTACCTCTGAGCGGCACTTTTTTGCACATCATGGGCTAAATGGCCAGGTCACAAGGACCTCGAAGGCTCAGAGAAGGTTGGAGGAGGGGACCCACTGGAACAGCTGTTGGGAGACAGATGGTAGCCTCCCGTCAAGGCCATCCAGCGTGTTCTTTAACGTTGGGTTGTTTTACCTCTGAGTGGCACTTTTCTGAACACCATGGGCTAAATGGCCAGGTCACAAGGACCCCGAAGGCTCAGAGAAGGTTGGGGGAGGGGACCCACTGGAATAGCAGTGGGGAGACAGATGGTAGCACCCCGTCAAGGCCATCCAGCCTGTTCTTTAACATGCACAGTGTATGGCTCTCCCGCACACAGTGTCACGGCTTAACGTTTCACCCGACGGACGGCGGCCTTTTCAACACGATACAGGACACCAATGGGCTTGGAAAGGCCACCGTCCGTCGGATGGAATATTAAACAGTGGCTCCGTGTGCGGGAGAGCCATACCTTTGCACGTTACAAAACACGCTGGAGGGCCTTGACGGGATGCTACCATCTGTCTCACAACAGTTGTTTTAGTAGGTCCCCTCCCCCAACATTCTCTGAACCTTCGGGGTCCTTGTAACCTGGTCATTTAGCCCATTGTGTGTAAGAAAGTTCCACTAAGAGGTAAAACCCAAACTGTGCACGTTAAAGAACACGCTGGATGGCCTTGACGGTATGCTACCATCTGTCTCACAAGAGCTGTTCTAGTAGGTCCCTTCCCTCAACATTCTCTGAACCTTCGGGGTCCTTGTAACCTGGTCATTTAGCCCATGGTGTGCAAAAAGTTGCGCTAAGAGGTAAAATTTAACCTGTGCACGTTAAAGAACACGCTGGATGGCCTTGACGGGATGCTACCATCTGTCTCCCAACAGCTGTTCTAGTAGGTCTCCTCCCCCAACATTCTCCGAACCTTCGGGGTCCTTGTAACCTGATCATTTAGCCCATTGTGTGCAAAAAAGTTCCGCTAAGTGGTAAAACCTAACTTACGTACGTTAAAGAACACGCTGGATGGCCTTGACGGGATGCTAACATCTGTCTCCCAACAGCTGTTCTAGTAGGTCCACTCCCCCAACATTCTCTGAACCTTCGGGGTCCTTGTAACCTGGTCATTTAGCCCATGGTGTGCAAAAAAGTGCCGCTCAGAGGTAAAACAACCCAGCAACCGAAGCAAAATATTCTCCGAATGAACCAACACCTTTTCGCTAAAATTGCTAAAATCAACAGTCTGTTATTTGGCTTCTATTATCGAAAAATCATATGTAGCTTTGTCTTCTAGTAAATACGAAAATCAAAATTCAACAGCAGAGTCATTCGAGTAAACACAAACTTATTGAATCTCTGCACGATTTCTTCCTTATAAATAGTGATGAAGGCTCCCGGAAGCATTTCAGGTATAGTCCAAATATTTGCTTAGCTCCCAAAAGGAGATTTCAGCGCTTTCGTTGAAACAGTTTCTTCGCGTTTTGAAACAGCCTTATCTGAAGAGAAGCCTAGAAAAGATGATTCAAGTTTACAACCTAAGGAATTAGTTTGTTTAAAGAATAACTTGAAGTTAATCACTGTCACTTCGAACGTTATGAAATCGCATCTAATTATTGTTACTCACTCTTTCCCATGTTAATCCCACAAAATTAGAAAGCTAAAATTTGAAGTAAAAAAATCCACTAGATCACTAATTTCACTATTTCAGATCACTAATTTCTAAAAAAAATCAATTAGATCACTAATTTCTAAAAAACAATCGTATCACTAATTTCTAAAAAAAATCCACTAGATCACTAATTTCACTATTTCATATCACTAATTTCTAAAAAAATCCATTAGATCACTAATTTCATTGTTTCAGATCACTAATTTCTAAAAAACAATCGTATCACTAATTTCTAAAAAAAATCCACTAGATCACTAATTTCACTATTTCAGATCACTAATTTCTAAAAAAAAATCGTATCACTAATTTCTCAAAAAAATCCACTAGATCACTAATTTCACTAATTCAGATCACTAATTTCTAAAAAAATCCACTAGATCACTAATTTCACTATTTCCGATCACTAATTTCTAAAAAAATCCACTAGATCACTAATTTCACTATTTCAGATCACTAATTTCTAAAAAGATCGTATCAGTAATTTCTAAAAAAATCCAATAGATCACTAATTTCACTGTTTCAGATCACTAATTTCTAAAAAAATCCACTAGATCACTAATTTCACTATTTCAGATCACTAATTTCTAAAAAGATCGTATCAGTAATTTCTAAAAAAAATCCAATAGATCACTAATTTCACTGTTTCAGATCACTAATTTCTAAAAAGATCGTATCACTAATTTCTAAAAAAAATCCAATAGATCACTAATTTCACTATTTCAGATCACTAATTTCTAAAAAGATCGTATCACTAATTTCTAAAAAAATCCAATAGATCACTAATTTCACTATTTCAGATCACTAATTTCTAACAAAAATTCACTATATCACTAATTTCACTATTTCAGATCACTAATTTCTAAAAAGGTCGATTCACTAATTTCTAAAAAAATCCAATAGATCACTAATTTCACTATTTCAGATCACTAATTTCTAAAAAAAAGTCCACTAGATCACTAATTTCACTATTCCAGATCACTAATTTCTAAAAGAAAAATCCACTAGATCACTAATTTCACTATTTCATTTCACTAATTTCTAAAAAGATCGTATCACTAATTTCTAAAAAAAAATCCAATAGATCACTATTTCACTATTTCAGATCACTAATTTCTAAACAGATCGTATCACTAATTTCTAAAAAATCCAATAGATCACTAATTTCACTATTTCAGATCACTAATTTCTAAAAAAAAAATCCACTAGATCACTAATTTCACTATTTCAGATCACTAATTTCTAAAAAGATCGTATCACTAATTTCTGAAAAAAATCCAATTGATCACTGATTTCACTATTTCAAATCACTAATTTCTAAAAAAAAATCGTATCACTAATTTCTAAAAAAAAAACCACTAGATCACTAAGTTCACTATTTCAGATCACTAATTTCTAAAAAAAATCCAGTAAACCACTAATTTCTAAAAAGATCGTATCACTAATTTCTAAAAAAAATCCACCAGATCACTAATTTCACTATTTCAGATCACTAATTTCTAAAAAAAATCCAGTAAACCACTAATTTCTAAAAAGATCGTATCACTAATTTCTAAAAAAAATCCACCAGATCACTAATTTCACTATTTCAGATCACTAATTTCTAAAAAGATCGTATCACTAATTTCTAAAAAAAAAAAATCCACTAGATCACTAATTTCACTATTTCAGATCACTAATTTCTAAAAAATGTTGCCAGATATTTTTCCTGAATTCTGTAATCAACCATAGTGATCGGATACTTTTTTTTGAGCGACTCTACTGTTTCTTTATTTAATTTTTTAAAGTGTTTTAAAGACAATGAAAATTTATGATTTTTTTTCTCCCCCGAAAAATGAATACATCTAAATATTTATTTCTAGAATTACGATATATTATGAATAACAACATATGTATTATGTTTTATAAAGCAATCTGTGAGTACAGTCGCTCAAAAAAGTATCCGAACGCTATGGTAGATTACAGAATTCAGAAAAAATATCTGGCAGCGAATTTTGTGTCACGTGACACGAAGGTTGCCAGATCACTGATTTCTAAAAAATTCGCTGCCAGATATTTTTTCTGAATTCTGTAATCTACCATAGCGTTCGGATACTTTTTTGAGCGACTGTACCTCTTAAATTATGCCATAACGATACATGGTACAACCAGCTTAAAAATATTAGAAAAATAGAACGCATTCAATCCTCAATAGCTAAAAATATTTAACCAATTAAAGACCGCACACACATAATTACAGCCCAAGATAGATTTCTTCACTTGGATATCTTACCTTACCAGAGCCTATATAAATATAACACAGTTATGCGTAATTTTTTCGACAACACACCTAAAAACAAAGTCCAGCATGATAAAAACACAAGATTTAAGGAAAAAAATTATTTTCAGCTATCGAATTTTACAAATAACTATGGGAAATGCACAAGCGACTACAAAATTTTTGGGGCGTGGGTGGCTCAGTCGGTAGCGCGCCAGGCTCGTAATCTGTAGTTCCCAGGTTCGAGTCCCAGCTAGGTCAGCGTTGAGATTTATCTCCGCAAAATTCCCCGCCCTGCCCACGGTCAGTAGGGGACACCGATGGGTTTGGAAAGGCCGCCGTCCGTCGGATGGGACGTTAAGCCGTGGCCATACCCTGTGCACGTTAAAGAACACGCTGGATGGCCTTGACGGGAGGCTACCATCTGTCTCCCAACAGCTGTTCCAGTGGGTCCCCTCCTCCAACCTGCTCTGAGCCTTCGGGGTCCTTGTGACCTGGCCATTTAGCCCATGGTGTGCAAACAAGTGCCGCTCAGAGGTAAAACAACCCAACGTTCAAGAACACGCTGGATGGCCTTGACGGGAGGCTACCATCTGTCTCTCCAACAACTGTTCCAGTGGATCCCCTCCCCCAACCTGCTCTGAGCCTTCGGGGTCCTTGTGACCTGGCCATTTAGTCCATGGTGTGCAAAAAAGTGCCGCTCAGAGGTAAAACAACCCAACGTTCAAGAACACGCTGGATGGCCTTGACGGGAGGCTACCATTTGTCTCTCCAACAACTGTTCCAGTGTGTCCCCTCCCCCAACCTGCTCTGAGCCTTCGGGGTCCTTGTGACCTGGCCATTTAGTCCATGGTGTGCAAAAAAGTGCCGCTCAGAGGTAAAACAACCCAACCCTACAAAATTCCAACCTTTTTCAATCAATTACCAAGGGAACTGCTAGCCGCAAATTCATTCAGAGAAATAAAACACGAATTTAAAAGATTTCTTTTAAAAAATTAGACAATTAATATTAATACCTACTGACAAATTATGTGGTGCTGAATGCAAACATAAAAATCGGATTGTTATTTTGAAATATTCTAAATGAAAAAAGGCAAAAAAATTTTGTAAAGAGCGCACATTAGGAAATGTCGAAATTCTAAACTTAAATAGTAAGATAGCACATAGTAAATGCAATGTGATATAAATATATTAAGATTAGCAGATTAAGAAAGAAAAAAGATATTATGTTTTATTTCAATGTATTATTCTCTCCTGCAGGATAAGCTGTTAGCTTTACGGGACATCTGTAAATCAGGAACGATTTATTTGAATTTGTCTCAATAAATAAATGATTCAAAATAAAAGAATGCTGATTTATCTATTTGTACAGTCGCTCAAAAAAGTATCCAAACACTATGGTTGATTACAGAATTCAGAAAAATATTTGGAAACGATTTTTTTTTAGAAATTAGTGATCTGAAATAGTGAAATTAATGATCTAGTGGATTATTTTAGAAATTAGTGATCTGAAATAGTGAAATTAATGATCTAGTGGATTATTTTAGAAATTAGTGATCTGAAATAGTGAAATTAATGATCTAGTGGATTATTTTAGAAATTAGTGATCTGAAATAGTGAAATTAATGATCTAGTGGATTATTTTAGAAATTAGTGATCTGAAATAGTGAAATTAATGATCTAGTGGATTATTTTAGAAATTAGTGATCTGAAATAGTGAAATTAATGATCTAGTGGATTATTTTAGAAATTAGTGATCTGAAATAGTGAAATTAATGATCTAGTGGATTATTTTAGAAATTAGTGATCTGAAATAGTGAAATTAATGATCTAGTGGATTATTTTAGAAATTAGTGATCTGAAATAGTGAAATTAATGATCTAGTGGATTATTTCAGAAATTAGTGATCTGAAATAGTGAAATTAATGATCTAGTGGATTATTTTAGAAATTAGTGATCTGAAATAGTGAAATTAATGATCTAGTGGATTATTTTAGAAATTAGTGATCTGAAATAGTGAAATTAATGATCTAGTGGATTATTTTAGAAATTAGTGATCTGAAATAGTGAAATTAATGATCTAGTGGATTATTTTAGAAATTAGTGATCTGAAATAGTGAAATTAATGATCTAGTGGATTATTTTAGAAATTAGTGATCTGAAATAGTGAAATTAATGATCTAGTGGATTATTTTAGAAATTAGTGATCTGAAATAGTGAAATTAATGATCTAGTGGATTATTTTAGAAATTAGTGATCTGAAATAGTGAAATTAATGATCTAGTGGATTATTTTAGAAATTAGTGATCTGAAATAGTGAAATTAATGATCTAGTGGATTATTTTAGAAATTAGTGATCTGGAATAGTGAAATTAGTGATCTAGCGGATTATTTTAGAAATTAGTGATCTAGTGGATTATTTTAGAAATTAGTGATCTGGCAATCTTCGTGTACGTACACGAAGGTTGTCAGATCACTAATTTCTAAAAAGATCGTATCACTAATTTCTAAAAAATATCCACTAGATCACTAATTTCTAAAAAAAATCGTATCACTAATTTCTAAAAAAAATCCCCTAGATCACTAATTTCACTATTTTAGATCACTAATTTCTAAAAAATGTTGCCAGATATTTTTCCTGAATTCTGTAATCAACCATAATAAAATAAAAATAAATACCCCCTCAAGCAACTGCTTGCCACAGAGGTCTGACAGGAGCCTGTCAGTTTATATGCCATAGTAGGAGATCTGAGAGGATGGCAGGACCTCAGCAGAAAAACGACGTACATATCCATGCCTAATCCGGGGCTAGAACCCAGGTCCCTTAGATCAGTAGCCAAGCGTGCGTATGAATATATAATGCAATGAATATGGAGCGTGTGCAGTTACCGTTCACAGCAAACTGGAGCGGTTGCGGTTAATGTTCAAAAACTGACTGCACACGCTCCAGTGTGCAAAAAAGTGCCGCTCAGAGGTAAAACAATCCAACGTTAAAGAACACGCTGGATGGACTTGACGGGAGGCTACCATCTGTCTCCCATCAGCTGTTCCAGTGGGTCCCGTCCCCCAACCTTCTCTGAGCCTTCGGGGTCCATGTGACCTGGCCATTTAGCCCATGGTGTGCAAAAAAGTGCCGCTCAGAGGTAAAACAATCCAACGTTAAAGAACACGCTGGATGGACTTGACGGGAGGCTACCATCTGTCTCCCAACAGCTGTTCCAGTGGGTCCCCTCCCCCAACCTTCTCTGAGCCTTCGGGGTCCATGTGACCTGGTCATTTAGCCCACGGTGTGCAAAAAAGTGCCGCTCAGAGGTAAAACAACCCAACGTTAAAAAACACGCTGGATGGCCTTGACGGGAGGCTACCATCTGTTCCAGTGGGTCCCCTCCCCCAACCTTCTCTGAGCCTTCGGGGTCCATGTGACCTGGCCATTTAGCCCACGGTGTGCAAAAAAGTGCCGCTCAGAGGTAAAACAACCCAACTCAACCATCTTCCGCTTCTAAGAACTTTTTTAAAAAGTTTATTTTTATATTTCTTACGTTTATATATGGCAGATGACATCCAAAGCTTTCTAAGCTATTTTTGAATTACCTACAGTTATGTATGAGAAACGAAATTCGTAAATTTGATAGCCATGAAATCGTCCACATATAACATTAACATCATTCCCATTTAGAATTGGCTCCCAATTTAATTTAAAGGCCCTTGATTAAATGCTTAAGATTACTAGTAGAAATATTCCTAATCCTTTTACGTGAATGTTTATTGCGTAGGTTATGTTAGATTTGAAGAATAAATATTGGTAAATGGTCACTTATATAATAAAGTAATACACCAGAATAAGTATACACCTAAAGACTAAAATTAGACTATATAATAGTTTAGTTCTTTGTAGGGTTAGTTAAGATAAGATAAGATAATTTTTATTTCAGATAATGTTTTACAGTATACAAAAACTTTTGAGGTCTCACAAGAGCAGGCTCGTTCGTGAGATCTCAATATAGAAACAATTTCAATTGAAAACATCAGTCGTCACATTGAATAATACACAAAAAAAACGAAAACAACCCAAAACAAAAAATTTCTAGTAATCCAGAAGTGTGAAAATCAGAAACATTTAATATCCATGTTACATATAACAGTTATGGTAGTGAAACTTACACACTTTGTACACAAGATAACAGGAAACTAGATGCTTTTGATTCTAGATGCTTACGCAGTATCTTGGGCATTAGGTGGTTCAACTTTGTAACTAGGGGCGGGGGTGGCTCAGTCGGTAGCGCGCCTGGCTCGTAATCTGTAGTTCCCAGGTTCGAGTCCCAGCTGGGTCATCGTTGAGATTTATCTCCGCAAAATTCCCCGCCCTGCCCACTGTCAGTAGAGGACACCGATGGGCTTGGAAAGGCCGCCGTCCGTCGGATGGGACGTTAAGCCGTTTCTCCGTGTACGGGAGAGTCATACCCTGTGCACTTTAAAGAACACACTGGATGGCCTTGACGGGAGGCTACCATCTGTCTCTCAACAGTTGTCCCAGTGGGTCCCCTCCCCCAACCTTCTCTGAGCCTTCGGGGTCGATGTGACCTGGCCATTTAGCCCATGGTGTGCAAAAAATTGCCGCTCAGAGGTAAAACAACCCAACTTTGTAACTAATGATAAGGTTAGGCAAAGGAGTTTGCAACCTCCTTTAAGCAGCATATTGTGCAGAGAGAGACTCCGTTGGTTTGGCCATGTTGCCCGTATGGATAATTATAGATTGGCGAATAGGGTTATGAATAGTGTGCCTAAAGGCCTCAGAAAGAAGGGGAGACCTAGGATGCGGTGGGCAGACAATGTCAAACAGGACCTTGTTAGAATTGGTGTGCAGTGGCTAGATGCAGTAGATGTAGCTCAGGACAGATATGCTTGGAGAACTAAAATGCACGGTCTGGTTGGACCTCCGTAGCCCATGGCTGCTTGATGATGATGATGACGATGATGATGATTTAAACAGCTATGGAAGCTACACGCATGAAACTACACGCATTCAAATGAATTATAGAAACACTATATTAATGTTTTAGCTTTAAAATATCAATGCCAAAATAGTCTTCAATTAACCGCATTTCAATTTAAAAGCTGAATAAACTGAAATTTCTAGAACAATCCATGAGTATGCGTTTGTGAGAAATTGTATTAAACTAAATGTTCAGAAAAAGTATTCCTAACATTTCGATTATGTTTTGATACTCCAGTTTATTAGCTGTAGTAATCTAACCAAAAATTTCAAAATGGCGTAGGTTGGGTTGTTTTACCTCTGAGCGGCACTTTTTTGCACACCATGGGCTAAATGACCAGGTCACATGGAAGGCTCAGAGAAGGTTGGGGGAGGGGACCCACTGGAACAGCTGTTGGGAGACAGATGGTAGTCTCCCGTCAAGGCCATCCAGCGTGTTCTTTAACGTGCACAGGGTATGGCTCTCCCGCACACGGGGCCACGGCTTAACATCCCATCCGACGGACGGCGGCCTTTTCAAGCCCATCTGTGTCCCCTACTGACCGTGGGCAGGGCGGGCAATTTTGCGGAGATAAATCTCAACGCTGACCCAGCTGGGACTCGAACTTGGGAACTACAGATTACGAGTCTGGCGCGCTACCGACTGAGCCACCCCCGCCCAAAATGGCGTAGTATTAGATCTTTTAAATAATGGGAATCAAACTTCGAAGCTCAATAACATCTAAAATATGCATTTAATCGAAAAGTGTCACAGATGATAAAATAAAGATCATAATCAAATCGGTTTAAATCTTGGTTTTCAACAATATTCTTTCGGTAGTTAAAAAGTTACGGAAGGTAGAATTTTAGCAACAGTAATGAGTCATAAGATTTACCTAAGAAATTAGTTAAAACTTAATAATAACTACAACTATTATATTAATATTTGTTTTATTGAATGATGGAATATTTCAAACCATTCAGTAAAAAAAATAATATATTTTAGAAGGCTGCGGGATGATTATTCAAATATTACGAATGCTTTTTATGAAACAAGATATTGTCTAACATTCCAGTTTCCTTAACTTCTTATACACTGAACAAATATTGTTGAAAATCGAGATTTATATAGATTTGATTATGATCTTTAATTTATCTCAGTCACATTGTCCCATTAGATGCATATTTTAGAAGTTATAGAGCTTCAAAGTTAGATCCACATTGATATAACATGAAATATAATTTATTCTAAATATTCCAGCTTCCATAACTCTTTAAATACCAAACGAATATTGTTGAAAATCGAGATTTAGATAGAGTTGATTATGATCTTTAATTTATCTTCAGTCACATTTTCCCATTAAATGCATATTTTAGAAGTTATAGAGCTTCAAAATTAGGTCCACATTGATATAACATGGAAGATAATTCATTGTTAAATATTCCAGCTTCCATAACTCTTTAAATACCAAACGAATATTGTTGGAAATCGAGATTTAGATAGAGTTGATTATGATCTTTAATTTATCTTCAGTCACATTTTTCCATTAAATGCATATTTTAGAAGTTATAAAGATTCGAAATTAGATTGCCATCAACATTTTGGTAGGGTAGAAAAACATGCTTGACAATCGAACCATTTCTTTTGGTAAGGTTTAAGCCTTCGTCCAAGTGGCGAAAAAACCATTAATCTTGCTTCATTGCTCTCAGTAATAATTCTTTTTTTAGTTACACTTAGTCTGTTTAGCTCTGAGCAAAGAATAACAAAGTAGTTTTAAAGAACCACTTTATTTTCTGAAGAATTCAGGCGTTCGTAGATTGCCTTCGTGGAGAGAACTTCTAATATGGAAGATCTCGACTTTCGTTAACGTTAATTGACTCAAATAAAACCGCAAATAAAAATCCAGTCAGAAAAAAAAAACACACAAAAAAAAAAACTAACTATATTTTAGTACTAATATTTTCGCTACAAATAAACACCATCTGTTTTAGCTTCGAAAATATTTTTTTCATTCGAAGATTTAAACTTCATTAATCTGCATTTTGCTTGTATATTGGAGTGGTTATCAATAACCACACTTCAGATTTCCTTCTGAGAGGAAATGAAGATATCTAATAATTCTTGGTTTCTTCTAAAACAATATGTTGTAACTTCTAGAAGATGTTCGAGTCATTGAAGTGTTCATTATGAACTACGTGAAGTGTCTATAATATCTGCAACACTTCAAGCTTGTCGTGAGCACACTTATCACGAAAAATATTCGAATGGATTATTTCTTACAAGAGGCACTCGAAAACTGAACTCTAGGAGAATAAATTTCACTCTGTTACATTCCAAACTACCTTTTGGAGAGTTGGGTTGGGTTGTTTTACCTCTGAGCGGCACTTTTTTGCACACCATGGGCTAAATGGTCAGGTCACATGGACCCCGAAGGCTCAGAGAAGGTTGGGGGAGGGGACCCACTGGAACAGCTGTTGGGAGACAGATGGTAGCCTCCCGTCAAGGCCATCCAGCGTGTTCTTTAACGTTGGGTTGTTTTACCTCTGAGCGGCACTTTTTTGCACACCATGGGCTAAATGGTCAGGTCACATGGACCCCGAAGGCTCAGAGAAGGTTGGGGGAGGGGACCCACTGGAACAGCTGTTGGGAGACAGATGGTAGCCTCCCGTCAAGGCCATCCAGCGTGTTCTTTAACGTTGGGTTGTTTTACCTCTGAGCGGCACTTTTTTGCACACCATGGGCTAAATGGTCAGGTCACATGGACCCCGAAGGCTCAGAGAAGGTTGGGGGAGGGGACCCACTGGAACAGCTATTGGGAGACAGATGGTAGCCTCCCGTCAAGGCTATCCAGCGTGTTCTTTAACGTTGGGTTGTTTTACCTCTGAGCGGCACTTTTTTGCACACCATGGGCTAAATGGTCAGGTCACATGGACCCCGAAGGCTCAGAGAAGGTTGGGGGAGGGGACCCACTGGAACAGCTGTTGGGAGACAGATGGTAGCCTCCCGTCAAGGCCATCCAGCGTGTTCTTTAACGTTGGGTTGTTTTACCTCTGAGCGGCACTTTTTTGCACACCATGGGCTAAATGGTCAGGTCACATGGACCCCGAAGGCTCAGAGAAGGTTGGGGGAGGGGACCCACTGGAACAGCTATTGGGAGACAGATGGTAGCCTCCCGTCAAGGCTATCCAGCGTGTTCTTTAACGTTGGGTTGTTTTACCTCTGAGCGGCACTTTTTTGCACACCATGGGCTAAATGGTCAGGTCACATGGACCCCGAAGGCTCAGAGAAGGTTGGGGGAGGGGACCCACTGGAACAGCTGTTGGGAGACAGATGGTAGCCTCCCGTCAAGGCCATCCAGCGTGTTCTTTAACGTGCACAGGGTATGGCTCTCTCCCGCACACGGGGCCACGGCTTAACGTCCCATCCGACGGACGGCGGCCTTTCCAAGCCCATCGGTGTCCCCTACTGACCGTGGGCAGGGCGGGGAATTTTGTGGAGATAAATCTCAACGCTGACTCAGCTGGGACTCGAACCTGCGAACTACAGATTACGAGCCTGGCGCGCTACCGACTGAGCCACCCCCGCCCCACCTTTTGGAGAAGAACAGCTGTTGTAATTAGTCTGGAGGAGAAATTGCCGAGCGAAGAAATACCTAACAAACTGACTTTCTCATGTTTCTGAGATTTTCTTAGATTAAGTATCTTTTCTGAATGAAAAAAACGAATCACTAGAGGTTCGTTTTCACGAAATGATTTCATCAAAGTGTGAACTGTTTTGCTGAATAATTTGGTGGCTACTATGCTTAATCATTTTTCACTCTTGAATGCGAATGCAATTTATCGTTGTTTCTGATTCGATTGCAACGTTTTCGTTAAAACTATGTACGTATCATCTCAGGTATTTTTCTGTTAATCGTATTTTAATTAACATTTGGTACCGTTTGCTTAAGTGTGCAGTTCAAGTGAGAATTTAAACCTCGCTATAGCAGTGAGCCTCGTTAGTCTAACTTCACTAGAAATTAGCCTCACTAGCCAAATTTCACTACAAATTAGTCTCGTTAGTCTAACTTCACTAGAAATTAGCCTCGTTAGTCTAACTTCACTAGAAATTAGCCTCACTAGCCAAACTTCACTACAAATTAGCCTCACTAGCCAAACTTCACTACAAATTAGCCTCCTTAGTCTAACTTCACTAGAAATTAGCCTCACTAGCCAAACATCACTACAAATTAGCCTCACTAGTCAAACTTCACTACAAATTAGCCTCCTTAGTCTAACTTCACTAGAAATTAGCCTCGTTAGTCTAACTTCACTAGAAATTAGCCTCGTTAGTCTAACTTCACTAGAAATTAGCCTCGTTAGTCTAACTTCACTAGAAATTAGCCTCGTTAGTCTAACTTCACTAGAAATTAGCCTCACTAGCCAAACTTCACTACAAATTAGCCTCGTTAGTCTAACTTCACTAGAAATTAGCCTCACTAGCCAAACTTCACTACAAATTAGCCTCGTTAGTCTAACTTCACTAGAAATTAGCCTCCTTAGTCTAACTTCACTAGAAATTAGCCTCGTTAGTCTAACTTCACTAGAAATTAGCCTCACTAGCCAAACTTCACTACAAATTAGCCTCGTTAGTCTAACTTCACTAGAAATTAGCCTCACTAGCCAAACTTCACTACAAATTAGCCTCGTTAGTCTAACTTCACTAGAAATTAGCCTCACTAGCGGAACTAGATTTATTTCCGCAAAACTCCCCGCCCTGCCCACGGTCAGTAGGGGACACCGATGGGCATGGAAAGACCTCCGTCCGTCGGATGGGACGTTAAGTTGTGTCCCCGTGTGCGGGAGAGTCAAACCCTGTGCGCATTAAAGAACACGCTGGATGACCTTAACGGGAGACTACCATCTGTCTCCAAACAGCTGTTTCAGTGGGTCCCCTCCCCCAACCATCTCTGAGCATTCGGGGTCTTTGTGACCTGGCCATTTAGCCCATGGTATGAAAAAAAGTGTCGCTCAGAGGTAAAACAACTAAGCCCAACTAGCTAAACTTCACTACAAATTAGCCTCGTTAGTCTAACTTCACTAGAAAATATCCTCACTAGCCAAACTTCACTAGAAAATATCCTCACTAGCCAAACGTCACTAGAAATTAGCCTCACTAGCCAAACTTCACTAGAAAATATCCTCATTAGCCAAACTTCACTAGAAATTAGCCTCACTAGCCAAACTTCACCACAAATTAGCCTCGTTAGTCTAACTTCACTAGATATTAGCCTCACTAGCCAAACTTCACCACAAATTAGCCTCGTTAGTCTAACTTCACTAGAAATTAGCCTCACTAGCCAAAGTTCATTATAAATTAGTATCGTTAGTTTCACTTCAATAGAAATTAGCCTCACTAGCCAAACTTCACCACAAATTAGCCTCGTTAGTCTAACTTCACTAGAAATTAGCCTCACTAGCCAAAGTTCATTATAAATTAGTATCGTTAGTTTCACTTCACTAGAAATTAGCCTCACTAGCCAAAGTTCATTATAAATTAGTATCGTTAGTTTCACTTCAATAGAAATTAGCCTCACTAGCCAAACTTCAGTACAAATTAGCCTTGTTAGTCTAACTTCACTAGAAATTAGCCTCACTAGCCAAACTTCACTACAAATTAGCCTCGTTAGTCTAACTTCACTAGAAATTAGCCTCCTTAGTCTAACTTCACTAGAAATTAGCCTCGTTAGTCTAACTTCACTAGAAATTAGCCTCACTAGCCAAACTTCACTACAAATTAGCCTCGTTAGTCTAACTTCACTAGAAATTAGCCTCACTAGCCAAAGTTCATTATAAATTAGTATCGTTAGTTTCACTTCAATAGAAATTAGCCTCACTAGCCAAACTTCAGTACAAATTAGCCTTGTTAGTCTAACTTCACTAGAAATTAGCCTCACTAGCCAAACTTCATTAGCGTTTTTATAACTATCATCCCTATTTCCGTTAAGAAGAACGAAATAAATACCTCCTCAAGCAGCTGCTTGCCTCAGATATCTGACAGGAGCCTGTCAGTTTATACGCCATAACAGAAGGTCGATGAGGATGGCAAGACCTCAGCAGAGAAGCAAAACGAAAATGCATGCCTTACGCGGGGCTCGAACCCAGGCCCCTAAACTCACTAAACGTAACTAAACGTTAAGGTTACTTTTTGTAATATAGGGTATGTTACTTTTATCTGACCCTGGAGCTGGAATGACTTAGTGGTTAGCGCGCCAGGCTCGTAATCTGTAGTTCCCAGGTTCGAGTCCCAGCTGGGTCAGCGTTGAGATTTATCTCCGCAAAACTCCCCGCCCTGCCCACGGTCAGTAAGGGGCACCGATGGGCTTGGAAAGACCGCCGTCCGTCGGATGGGACGTTAAGCCGTGGCTCCTTGTGTGGGAGAGCCATACCCTGTGCACGTTAAAGAACACGCTGGATGGCCTTGACGGGAGGCTACCATCTGTCTCCCAACAGCTGTTCCAGTGGGCCCCTCCCCCAACCTTCTCTGAGCCTTCGGGGTCCATGTGACCTGGCCATTTAGCCCACGGTGTGCAAAAAAGTGCAACTCAGAGGTAAAACAACCCAACGTTAAAGATCACGCTGGATGGTCTTTACGAGAGGCTACCATCTGTCTCCCAACAGCTGTTCCAGTGGGTCCCCTCCCCCCAACCTTCTCTGAACCTTCGGGGTCCATGTGACCTGGCCATTTAGCCCACGGTGTGCAAAAACGTGCAACTCAGAGGTAAAAGAACCCAACGTTAAAGATCACGGTGGATGGTCTTTACGAGAGGCTACCATCTGTCTCCCAACAGCTGTGTCAGTGGGTCCCCTACCCCAGCCTTCCCTGAGCCTTCGGGGTTCTTGTGACCTGACCATTTATTGTGCGGGAGAGCAATACTTTATGTACGTTAAAGAACACGCTGGATGGCCTTGACGGGAGGCTACCATCTGTGTCCCAACGGGTTTTCCAATATGTCCCCTCCCCCAACCTTCTCTGAAGTATCGGGGTCCATGTGACCTGGCCATTTAGCCCATGGTGTGCAAAAAAACTGCCGCTCAGAAGTAAAACAACCCAACCCAAATTCTCATCATGGCAGTTCAACTTTTGAGTGAAACAATTTCCATTCGACAAAAGAAATAAAAGATAAAAACAATCCTACTTTGTCAAAGTAAAGCACTTTCGTTAAGTTTTTTATAAATATATATATACTTTTTTTTTATTCCAAAGTAATAAATTTAAAAAATGTAGTAAAAAATCCCCTGAGACGAAAAGTACTTAGACTAAGCAAAGACCATCTATTTCACGGCAAAAAAGTAAAATTAATATATTTTATGCCGTTGTATATTTGAATTTGTTAATAATACCACTACTTGAACTACATCCGGGTCGCTTCCAATTACTACATCTGTGTGGTGGGGAACGAAACCTGAGTAATACGTTGTGTAGAATTGCAATTTATCTTCGGGAGGTTTTATAACGAATTGGCTTTATGCAAATAAGTTCCTTTCGAATTTTATCCCACGCAGAATGGGTCTATTACAATGTGGAGTGCTTCCCGTGTCCTTTATCTAACTCATAAAAATGCCTCTGTCGTATTTCAGCGAAACCGCGCTTGGAAAAAAAAAAGGGCGGAGCAAAAGACTTTCTTTTCTTTATTTATTAAATGTTTTTCTCCAAGACGACGGGAAAAAGTCTGCAAGCCAAACTGCCTTCTTTTCAACCAAAATGGATTAAACACTATACTCCGCTGTATAATTTCGGTGTTCAGCACGGTGACGGTTAGGGACTTATTTGGTAGTCGCTACACACAGACTTGCTTTTGTGTGGTGCTTAGCTGGGTCGGTTTTGTGTGTTGTGATATACATCGGGGTCGTTTAGGGTACCAATGATATTTCAGCACTCAATTCCAGTATTTTAAAGAAAGGAATTTCGTAGACTAGGAAGGCGCAAATGCCTTGCAGTAATGGTTGTCATTGAGGGAGTTGCGTCGGTCTTGGGTTGGGTTGTTTTACCTCTCAGCGGCACTTTTTTGCACACTATGGGCTAAATGGCCAGGTCACATGGACCCCGAAGACTCAGAGAAGGTTGGGGGAGGGGATCCATTGGAACAGCTGTTGGGAGACAGATGGTAGCCTCCCGTCAAGGCCATCCAGCTTGTTCTTTAACGTTGGGTTGTTTTACCTCTGAGCGGAACTTTTTTGCACACCATGGGCTAAATGGCCAGGTCACATGGACCCCGAAGATTCAGAGAAGGTTGGGGGAGGGGACCCATTGGAACAGCTGTTGGGAGACAGATGGTAGCCTCCCGTCAAGGTCATCCAGTGTGTTCTTTAACGTTGGGTTGTTTTACCTCTGAGCGGCACTTTTTTGCACACCATGGGCTAAATGGCCAGGTCACATGGACCCCGAAGGCTCAGAGAAGGTTGGGGGAGGGGACCCACTGGAACAGCTGTTGGGAGACAGATGGTAGCCTCCCGTCAAGGTCATCCAGTGTGTTCTTTAACGTTGGGTTGTTTTACCTCTGAGCGGCACTTTTTTTGCACACCATGGGCTAAATGGCCAGGTCACATGGACCCCGAAGACTCAGAGAAGGTTGGGGGAGGGGATCCATTGGAACAGCTGTTGGGAGACAGATGGTAGCCTCCGGTCAAGACCATCTAGCGTGTTCTTTAACGTTGGGTTGTTTTACCTCTGAGCGGCACTTTTTTGCACACCATGGGCTAAATGGCCAGGTCACATGGACCCCGAAGATTCAGAGAAGGTTGGGGGAGGGGACCCACTGCAACAGCTGTTGGGAGACAGATGGTAGCCTCCCGTCAAGGTCATCCAGTGTGTTCTTTAACGTTGGGTTGTTTTACCTCTGAGCGGCACTTTTTTGCACACCATGGGCTAAATGGCCAGGTCACATGGACCCCGAAGGCTCAGAGAAGGTTGGGGGAGGGGACCTATTGGAACAGCTGTTGGGAGACAGATGGTAGCCCCCCGTCAAGGCCATCCAGTGTGTTCTTTAACGTGCACAGGGTATGGCTCTCCTGCACACGGGGCCACGGATTAACGTCCCATCCGACGGACGGCGGCCTTTTCAAGCCCATCGATGTCCCCTACTGACCGTGGGCAGGGCGGGGAATTTTGCGGAGATAAATCTCAACGCTGACCCAGCTGGGTCTCGAACCTGGTAACTACAGATTACGAGCCTGGCGCGCTACCGACTGAGCCACCCCCGCCCCTTCGGTCTTAAGTGTTGTCTTAAGTGTTGATATACATCGGGGTCGTTTAGGGTACCAATGGTATTTAGGCACTCACTTCCAGCATTTGAAGGGGCGGGGGTGGCTCAGTCGGTAGCGCGCCAGGCTCGTAATCTGTAGTTCCCAGGTTCGAGTCCCAGCTGGGTCAATGTTGAGATTTATCTCCGCAAAATTTCCCGCCCTGCACACGGTCGGTAGGGGACACCGATGGGCTTCGAAAGGCCGCCGTCCGTCGGATGGGACGTTAAGCCGTGGCCCCGTGTGTTGGAGAGCCATACCCTGTGCACGTTAAAGAACACGCTGGATGGCCTTGACGGGAGGCTACCATCTGTCTCCCAACAGCTGTTCCAGTGGGTCACCTCCCCCAACCTTCTCTGAGCCTTCGGGGTCCATGTGACCTGGCCATTTAGCCCATGGTGTGCAAAAAGTGCCGCTCAGAGGTAAAACAACCCAACGTTAAAGAACACGCTTGATGGCCTTGACGGTAGGCTACCATCTGTCTCCCAACAGCTGTTCCAGTGGGTCCCTCCCCCAAGCTTCTCTGAGCCTTCGGGGTCCTTGTGACCTGGCCGTTTAGCCCATGGTGTGCAAAAAAGTGCCGCTTAGAGTTAAAACAACCCAATCCAGCATTTGAAAGAAAATAATTTCGTAGACTAGGCGGGCCCAAATGCCTTGCACTAATGGTTGTCATTCAGGGAGCGCTATTAGTCACTGATAACATCCCTACACAACGTTGGTTAAGGAGTCTAATCACCGATTTTGCTGGTTTTGTCTATTTTGTTGTTGGCTTTAAACTTCTTTAGGAAGAAGCGAATCAATGATTTGAATTATTATTTATTTAGCCGTTCCTCTATTGCAGGGGGGGCGGGGGGGGGGGGGGGGGCTCAGTCGGTAGCGCTCCAGGCTCGTAATCTGTAGTTCCCAGGTTCGAGTCCCAGCTGGGTCAGCGTTGAGATTTATCTCCGCAAAATTCCCCGCCCTGCCCACGGTCAGCAGGGGACACCAATGGGTTTGGAAAGGCCGCCGTCCGTCGGATGGGACGTTAAGCCGTGGCCCCGTGTGTGGGAGAGTCATACCCTGTGTACGTTAAAGAACACGGTGGATGGCCTTGATTGGAGGCAACCATCTGTCTTCCAACAGCTGTTACACTGGGTCCCCTCCCCGAACCTTCGGGGTCCATGTGACCTGGCCATTTAGCCCATGGTGTGCAAAAAAAGTGTCGCTCAAAGGTAAAACAACCCAACCCAACTATTGCAGGGGTGGGCAATTGTTGTCGTATCTACACTGCGCATGACGTGGCCGTCCTAGTGGAAAATACGAGACTAATGGTGGATCGCGCACGGGAAGGAAATCTGAGTTCAAGGCGGATTTTTCTGACTGTCTTGGCGGGCACAAAAAACTCTTAGCGGGCCGAATGTGGCCCGCGGACCGCTATTTGCCCCCCCTCCCCCCTGCTCTATTGGGACACAGGATTGCTCAATGAACTCTGAATTAAACCATTTTTTTTCGAGGTCTTGCACTCTTGATAAAGGCTTTCCATTAAGTTACTTTTTAATTTTTGGAAAGAACCAAAAATCGCATTTATTCGAATTCATTTTTTTTTTCAAATTTATTTTTTAAAAGTATTATCTATACAATTATTTTACATAGAAAAATCCCACAAATCCGAAACTTTTCAGCGAGAATTTTTATGATTTTCGTCAGATATGAACTAGATTACATCATTATCATCACATAACAGCTAAATACTCAGGACGAATTGAAAAAATCATTGGTTTTGGTTTGGTTTGTTTTACCCCTGAGCGGCACTTTTTTGTACACCATGGGCTAAATTGCTAGGTCACATGGACCGCGAAGGCTAAGGTTGGGGGAAGACACCCGCTGGAACAGCTGTTGGGAGACAGATTCCCGTCAAGGCCACCCAGCGTGTTCTTTAACGTTGAAACTAAGCGGCACTTTTTTAAACACCATGGGCTAAATGGCCAGGTCACAAGGACGCCGAAGGCTCAGAGAAGATTAAAGGGAGGGACCCACTTGAATAGCTGTTGGGAGACAGATGGTAGCCTCCCGTCAAGACCATCCAGCGCGTTCTTTAACGTTGGGTTGTTTTACCTCTGAGCGGTACTTTTTTGTACACCATGGGCTAAATGGCCAGGTCACATGGACCCCGAAGGTTCAGAGAAGGTTGGGGGAGGGGACCCACTGGAACAGCTGTTAGGAGACAGATGGTAGCCTCCCGTCAAGGCCATCCAGCGCGTTCTTTAACGTTGGGTTGTTTTACCTCTGAGCGGCACTTTTTTTGCACACCATGGGCTAAATGGCCAGGTCATAAGGACCCCTAAGGCTCAGAGAATGTTGGGGAGGGGACCCACTGGAACAGCTATTGGGAGACAGATGGTAGCCTCCCGTTAAGGCCATCCAGTGTGTTCTTTAATATTGAGTTGTTTTACCTCTGAGCTTTTTGCACACCATGGGCTAAATGGCCAGGTCACAAGGACCCCGAAGGCTCAGAGAAGATTAAAGGGAGGGACCCACTTGAACAGCTGTTAGGAGACAGATGGCAGCCTCCCGTTAAGGCCATTCAGCGTATTCTTTAACATGCACAGTGTATGGCTCTCCCACACACGGGACCACAGCTTAACGTCCCATCCGACGGATGGCGGCTTTTCCAAGCCCATCGGTGTCCCCTACTGACCGTGGGCAGGGCGGGGAATTTTGCCGAGAAAAATCTCAACGCTGACCCAGCTGGGACTCGAACCTGGGAACTACAGGTTCCGACCGAGCCACCCCCGCCCCAAGCAGACGAGTAGTTAAATAGTTAATATCTTAAAATTATTACTTCTTCCCCTTTTTTCCCAGACATCATTGGATTGAATCGATCCCAAGTTCTTACAATAATTTCCTCACAGAGCCATTGTGAAAGAACATTCCCAGTTTTATTTTAAAAAATTTCAGAAGCTAGAAGATAGAGCAAGACAATTTTCATACATCTTTAATGTTTTACGATTTTCCATTGTTTGAGAGTGGCATCGACACGTGGCTTTTGAAGTCCAGAGAGGGAATAGAAATCAACAGAGGAATGACGTCATTGTTTTACTGCTATCATTACTGCTACAAAATGTTCTTATTCCAGTCTGAAGCAGCCATTTCTGGTTTCGTATTTGTTTTCTTCAAATGTAATTCTAGGACGAAGCCGACACAACGATATCAGATATTATAGGAGAAAGAAACTCAGAAAACTCACTGTAGCTCAGTCGGTAGCGCGCCAGGCTCGTAATCTGTAGTTCCCAGGTTCGAGTCCCAGCTGGGTCAGGGTTGAGATTTATCTCCGCAAAATTCCCCCGCCCTGCCCACGGTCAGTAGGGGACACCTATGGGCTTGGAAAGGCCGCCGTCCGTCGGATGGGACGTTAAGCCGTGGCCCCGTGTGCGGGAGAAACATACCCTGTGCACGTTAAAGAACACGCTGGATGGCCTTGACGGGAGGCTACCATCTGTTTCCCAACAGCTGTTCCAGTGGGTCCCCTCCCCCAACATTCTCTGAGCCTTCAAGGTCCATGTGACCTGGCCATTTAGCTCATGGTGTGCAAAAAACTGCCGCTCAGAGGTAAAACAACCCAACGTTAAAGAACACGCTGGATGGCCTTGACGGGAGGCTACCATCTGTCTCCCAACAGCTGTTCCAGTGGGTCCCCTCCCCCAACCTTCTCTGAGCTTTCGGGGTCCATGTGACCTGGGCATTTAGCCCATGATGTGCAAAAAAGTGCCGCTCAGAGGTAAAACAACCCAACGTTAAAGAACACGCTGGATGGCCTTGACGGGAGGCTACCATCTGTTTCCCAACAGCTGTTTCAGTGGATCCACTCCCCCAACATTCTCTGAGCCTTCAGGGTCCATGTGAGCTGGCCATTTAGTCCATTGTGTGCAAAAAAGTGCCGCTCAGAGGTAAAACAACCCAACGTTAAAGAACACACTGGATGGCCTTGACGGGAGGCTACCATCTGTCTCCCAACAGCTGTTCCAGTGGGTCCCCTCCCCCAACCTTCTCTGAGCTTTCTGGGTCCTTGTGACCTGGCCATTTAGCCCATGGTGTGCAAAAAAGTGCCGCTCAGAGGTAAAACAACAACAACCTAGTATAAATCAAAACACTGCTTCATTTGCTATTTATGCAAAGATCTGAATTAAGATACTTGAGATCATTCATAGCTTAAAAAAACAACATAAAACTCATTCTAATTTCTAGATAACATCCTCCAAATAATATCTGCAAACGTTACGTAGTTTTCTCTCTAAAAATCAAAAGTCTGAACAAAGAGACTTGAAGACTTGAGACTCAAAGAACCATATATTATTAATAACAATAAAGAAGTAAAAAAAGTTTCGCTAGTCAACTTTCGCCTAAAGCTCCAGTGATGACTCAGGGAAATTTCTTCCTACTTCTGGACACTTTTTTAATTTTTTATTTATAATTTTTTAATCTATAATTTCTTTTTGATTTTTATGTGCAAATGCAATTGTAGACTGTTTTCAAAAAATACGAAAAATAAGATTATTGTTTGATTTAAAAAAATCTCCTTCCTTAAATCAACTACAAAAAAAAAGATTTTCCATAGATTTAAAATTTCTTTCCTTCTCTTTATTTAGGGGGGGGGGGAGCCTTGAGTTTATATATAAATATCTGAAACTTAACGGTAATATGTGGGGCGGGGGTGGCTCAGTCGGTAGCGCGCCACGCTCGTAATCTGTAGTTCCCAGGTTCGAGTCCCAGCTGGGTCAGGGTTGAGATTTATCTCCGCAAAATTCCCCGCCCTACCCACGGTCAGTAGGGGACACCGATGGGCTTGGAAAGGCCACCGTCCGTCGGATGGGACGTTAAGCCGTGGCTTCGTGTGCGGGAGAGCCATACCCAGTGCACGTTAAAGAACACGCTGGATGGCCTTGACGGGAGACTACCATCTGTCTCCCAACATCTGTTCCAGTGGGTCCCCTCCCCCAACCTTCTATGAGCCTTCGGGGTTCATGTGACCTGGCTAGTTAGCCCATGGTGTGCAAAAAAGTGCCGCTCAGAGGTAAAACAACTCAACGTTAAAGAACACGCTGGATGGCCTTGACGGGAGGCTACCTTCTGTCTCCCAACAGATGTTCCAGTGGGTCCCCTCCCCCAACCTTCTCTGAGCCTTCGGGGTCCTTGTGACATGACCATTTAGCCCATGGTGTGCAAAAAAGTGCCGCTCAGAGGTAAAACAACCCAACCCAACAGTAATATATGAAGAATGGATGACGATAATAGGTAATCTCTTTTGCAATTTAATCGGGACAGGATCGTCTAAATTTGTAGCGCAAAAGTCTCATTTTTAGGTTGGGTTGTTTTACCTCTGAGAGGCACTTTTTTGCACACACAATGGGCTAAATGGTCAGGTCACAAGGACTCCGAAGGCTCAGAGAAGGTTGGGAGACGGTACCCACTGAACAGCTGTTCGGAAATAGATACTAGCCTCCCGTCAAGGCCATTCAACATGTTCTTTAACGTACACAGGGTATGGTTTAATGTCCCATCCGACGGACGGCGGCCTTTCCAAGCTTATCGGTGTCCCCTGCTTACCGTGGGCAGGGCAGGGAGTTTTGCAGAGATAAATCTAAACGCCAGCACAACTACGACTCGAAGCTGGGAACTGCATATTATAAGCCTAGCGTGCTACCGACTGAGCCACCCCGGTCCCAAAAGAGCCCTAAGGGCTCTGAGAATGATGGGAGAAATGGACGCACTGGAACAGCTGTTGGGAGACAGATGGTAGCCTCCCGTCAAGGCCATCAGCGTGTTCTTTAACGTGCACAGGGTAAGGCTCTCCCCGATACGGGGCCACGGCTTAACGTCCCATCCGACGGACGGCGGCCTTTTCAATCCCATCGGTGTCCCCTACTGACCGTGGGCAGGGCGGGGAATTTTGCGGAGATAAATCTCAACGCTGACCCAGCTGGGACTCGAACCTGGGAACTACAGATTACGAGCTTGGCGCGCTACCGACTGAGCCACCCCCCGCCCCCCGCACACGGGGACACGGCTCAACGTTCCATCCGACGAACGGCGGCATTTCCAAGCTCGTCGCGGAGATAAGTCTCAACGCTTCCCACTATGCCCTCAGTCAGTAGGGGACACCGATAGGCTTGGAAAGGCCTCCGTCCATCGGATGGGACGTTAAGTCGTGATCCCTTGTACGGGAGAGAGCCATACCCTGTGCACGTTAAAGAGCACGTTTAATGGCCTTGACGGTACCTATTCTCCTCCCCCAATCTTCTCTGAGCCTTCGGGGTCCATGTGACCTGGTCATTTAACCTATGGTGTGCAAAAGAGTGCTGCTCAGATGTAAAACAACCCAACCCAACCCAGGTTCGAATCTCAACTGGGACGGCGTTGAGATTTATCTCTGAAAAATTCCTCGCCCTGCCCACGGTCAGTAAGGGACACCGATGGACTTGGAAAGGCCGTCGTCTATCGGATGGGACGTTAAGCCGTGGACCGTATACAGGAGAGCCATACTCTGTGCACGTTAAAGAACACGCTGGATGGCCTTGACGGGAGGCTACCATCTGTCTCCTAGCAGCTGTTCCAGTGGGTCCCCTCCCCTAACCTTCTCTGAGCCTTCGGGGTTCTTGTGGTCTGGCCGTTTAATCCATGGTGTGCAAAAAAGTGCCGCTCAGAGGTAAAACAACCCAACGTTAAAGAACACGCTGGATGGCCTTGACGGGAGGCTACCATCTGTCTCCCAACAGCTGTTTCAGTGGGTCCTCTCCCCCAACCTTCTCTGAGAATTCGGAGTCCATGTGACCTGGCCATTTAGCCATGGTGTGCAAAAACGTGCCGCTCAGAGGAAAAACAACCCAACTTTAAAGAACACGCTGGATGGTCTTGACGGGAGGCTACCATCTGTCTCCCAACAGCTGTTTCAGTGGGTCCCCTCCCCCAACCTACTCTGAGAATTCGGAGTCCATGTGACCTGGCCATTTAGCCATGGTGTGCAAAAAAGTGCCGCTCAGAGGTAAAACAACCCAACGTTAAAGAACACGCTGGATGGTCTTGACGGGAGGCTACTATCTGTCTCCCAACAGCTGTTTCAGTGGGTCCCCTCCCCCAACCTTCTCTGAGAATTCGGAGTCCATGTGACCTGGCCATTTAGCCATGGTGTGCAAAAAAGTGCCGCTCAGAGGAAAAACAACCCAACGTTAAAGAACACGCTGGATGGTCTTGACGGGAGGCTACCATCTGTCTCCCAACAGCTGTTTCAGTGGGTCCCCTCCCCCAACCTTCTCTGAGAATTCGGAGTCCATGTGACCTGGCCATTTAGCCATGGTGTGCAAAAAAGTGCCGCTCAGAGGTAAAACAACCCAACGTTAAAGAACACGCTGGATGGTCTTGACGGGAGGCTACCATCTGTCTCCCAACAGCTGTTTCAGTGGGTCCCCTCCCCCAACCTTCTGTGAGAATTCGGAGTCCATGTGACCTGGCCATTTAGCCATGGTGTGCAAAAAAGTGCCGCTCAGAGGAAAAACAACCCAACGTTAAAGAACACGCTGGATGGCCTTGACGGGAGACTACCATCTGTCTCCCAACAGCTGTTTCAGTGGGTCCCCTCCCCCAACCTTCTGTGAGAATTCTGTGAGAATTCAGTAAGGGACACCGATGGACTTGGAAAGGCCGTCGTCTATCGGATGGGACGTTAAGCCGTGGACCGTATACAGGAGAGCCATACTCTGTGCACGTTAAAGAACACGCTGGATGGCCTTGACGGGAGGCTACCATCTGTCTCATAGCAGCTGTTCCAGTGGGTCTCCTCCCCTAACCTTCTCTGAGCCTTCGGGGTTCTTGTGGTCTGGCTATTTAGTCCATGGTGTGCAAAAAAGTGCCGCTTAGAGGTAAAACAACCCAACGTTAAAGAACACGCTTGATGGCCTTGACGGGAGGCTACCATCTGTCTCCTAGCAGCTGTTCCAGTGGGTCCCCTCCCCTAACCTTCTCTGAGCCTTCGGGGTTCTTGTGGTCTGGCCGTTTAATCCATGGTGTGCAAAAAAGTGCCGCTCAGAGGTAAAACAACCCAACGTTAAAGAACACGCTGGATGGCCTTGACGGGAGGCTACCATCTGTCTCCCAACAGCTGTTTCAGTGGGTCCTCTCCCCCAACCTTCTCTGAGAATTCGGAGTCCATGTGACCTGGCCATTTAGCCATGGTGTGCAAAAAAGTGCCGCTCAGAGGAAAAACAACCCAACGTTAAAGAACACGCTGGATGGCCTTGACGGGAGACTACCATCTGTCTCCCAACAGCTGTTTCAGTGGGTCCCCTCCCCCAACCTTCTGTGAGAATTCGGAGTCCATGTGACCTGGCCATTTAGCCATGGTGTGCAAAAAAGTGCCGCTCAGAGGTAAAACAACCCAACGTTAAAGAACACGCTGGATGGTCTTGACGGGAGGCTACCATTTGTCTCCCAACAGCTGTTTCAGTGGGTCCCCTCCCCCAACCTTCTCTGAGAATTCGGAGTCCACATGACCTGGCCATTTAGCCCATGGTGTCCAAAAAAGTGCCGCTCAGAGGTAAAACAAACCAAAACCAGTGATTTCTTCAATTCTTTACCTGAGTATCCATTCGGTACAGTTTACATCAACGAAGGAACCATACTCGGCCATTGATACTTTTCATTCTTATTAGCATAATAATTAATTGTGCTAATTGAACCACGTGGAAACTCATGAAACGTAAAAAATCTCTTTTTAGATGCAGCTTGTTGGGAAAACATTTTAATTCAATTATTTACTTAACTAATTGCGAATGATTGATTCGAAGAATTCCCTCATTATTAATTTAATTTTTAATTTTCTTATTTATGGTATTCTTAATTACTATAGACTTTTCAGCTAAGGTATCTAGTGAGATATAAATTTCTCTAATAATTTAGTTTACCCATCTTGCTTTACGATGATTATTTTTTATTTTAGTTAATTATGAATGAATGACTTATTCACAAATAGTAGCCTTAATCATTAAGAACATTTTTTTTCTTTTTACTACACTGATAATCATAAGGAATATCAGCGTGAGGTTCGGGCGTGGGTGGTTCATTCGGTAGCGCGCCAGGCTCGTAATCTGTAGTTCCCAGGTTCGAGTCCCAGCTGGGTGAGCATTGAAATTTATTTCCACAAAACTCCAGGCCCTGCCCACGGTCAGTAGGGGACACCGATGGGCTTGGAAAGGCCGACGTCCGTCGGATGGGACGTTAAGCTGTGGCTCCGTGTGTGGGAGAGCCATACCATGTGCACGTTAAAGAACAAAGAACACACTGGGTGGCCTTGACGGGAGGCTACCATCTGTCTCCCAACAGCTGTTCCAGTGGGTTCCCTCCCCCAACCTTCTCTGAGCCTTCGGGGTCCATGTGACCTGGCCATTTAGCCCATGGTGTGCAAAAAAGGGCCGCTCAGAGTAACACAACCCAAAGTTAAAGAACACGCTGAATGGCCTTGACGGGAGGTTACCATCTGTCTCCCAACAGCTGTTCCAGTGGGTCCCCTCCCCCAACCTTCTCTGAGCCTTCGGGGTCCATGTGACCTGGCCATTTAGCCCATGGTGTGCAAAAAAGTGCCACTCAGATGTAAAACAACCCAACGTTAAAGAACACGCTATATGGCCTTGACGGGAGGTTACCATCTGTCTCCCAACAGCTGTTCCAGTTGGTCCCCTCCCCCAACCTTCTCTGAGCCTTCGGGGTCGCTGTGACCTAGCCATTTAGCCCATGATGTGCAAAAAAGGGCCGCTCAGAGTAACACAACCCAACGTTAAAGAACACGCTGGATGGCCTTGACGGGAGGCTACCATCTGTCTCCGAAGAGCTGTTCCAGTGGGTCCCCTCCCCCAACCTTTTCTGAGTCTTCGGGGTCCTTGTGACCTGGCCATTTAGCCCATTGTGTGCAAAAAAGTGCCGCTCAGAGGTAAAACAACCCGACTGAGTTATTCGAATCAGAAGTCCTTTTTTCCTCTTGAAGAATTGGATGTTTGTTGTAACACATGTGCAAAATCAAAGCACATTTTTTTTCCTGAATGAAGCACTTTTTTTTACCTGTTTTCTTATTTAAAGAAAATTGATTGCTTCCATTCAACGTCAGCCCAAGAATTCCTCTTTTAGGTCTGATGAAACTGTGCTAATGATCCCGTACAATAAAAGAAAACAAAATGGTTTTAATGTATTAAGAAAATTTTTAATTACAATTTACCTGTTCGCTAATTTTTTTTTCGCATAGCTGTCAGTTATAAGCTCGTTAAGAGAGGAAACGAGAAATCTTGATAGAGTTTTTTTTAGACTTTTTATCCGTTAATTGATATGGAAAATACGTAAATTTAGGTGTAGGTAAATACTACTTAAATACTCGAAAAAATAGGGTCGGGGTGTCAACAATGGTTTTCCGTTCAGTCGGAAAACCGCCTGGCTCGTAATTTGCAGTTCCCAAGTTCGAGTCCCAGCTGGGTCAGCATTGAGATTTATCTCCGCAAAATTCCTCGCCCTGTCCGGGGTCAGTAGGGGGACACCGATGAGCTTGTAATCTGCAGTTCCCAGGTTCGAGTCCCAGCTGGGTCAGCATAGAGATTTATCTCCGCAAAATTCCTCGCCCTGTCCACGGTCGGTAGGGGACACCGATGGGCTTGTAATCTGCAGTTCCCAGGTTCGAGTCCCAGCTGGGTCAGCGTTGAGATTTATCTCCGCAAAATTCCTCGCCCTGTCCACGGTCAGTAGGGGACACCGATGGGCTTGCAATCTGCAGTTCCCAGGTTGGAGTCCCAGCTGGGTTAGCGTTGATATTTATCTCCGCAAAATTCCTCGCCCTGTCCACGGTCAGTAGGGGACACCGATGGACTTGCAATCTGCAGTTCCCAGGTTGGAGTCCCAGCTGGGTTAGCGTTGAGATTTATCTCCGCAAAATTCCTCGCCCTGTCCACGGTCAGTAGGGGACACCGATGGGCTTGTAATCTGCAGTTCCCAGGTTGGAGTCCCAGCTGGGTTAGCGTTGAGATTTATCTCCGCAAAATTCCTCGCCCTGTCCGGGGTCAGTAGGGGACACCGATGGGCTTGTAATCTGCAGTTCCCAGGTTCGAGTCACAGCTGGGTCAGCATAGAGATTTATCTCCGCAAAATTCCTCGCCCTGTCCACGGTCGGTAGGGGACACCGATGGGCTTGTAATCTGCAGTTCCCAGGTTCGAGTCCCAGCTGGGTCAGCATTGAGATTTATCTCCGCAAAATTCCTCGCCCTGTCCGGGGTCAGTAGGGGACACCGATGGGCTTGTAATCTGCAGTTCCCAGGTTCGAGTCACAGCTGGGTCAGCGTTGAGATTTATCTCCGCAAAATTCCTCGCCCTGTCAACGGTCAGTAGGGGACACCGATGGGCTTGTAATCTGCAGTTCCCAGGTTGGAGTCCCAGCTGGGTTAGCGTTGAGATTTATCTCCGCAAAATTCCTCGCCCTGTCCACGGTCAGTAGGGGACACCGATGGGCTTGTAATCTGCAGTTCCCAGGTTGGAGTCCCAGCTGGGTTAGCGTTGAGATTTATCTCCGCAAAATTCCTCGCCCTGTCCACGGTCAGTAGGGGACACCGATGGGCTTGTAATCTGCAGTTCCCAGGTTCGAGTCACAGCTGGGTCAGCATAGAGATTTATCTCCGCAAAATTCCTCGCCCTGTCCACGGTCGGTAGGGGACACCGATGGGCTTGTAATCTGCAGTTCCCAGGTTCGAGTCCCAGCTGGGTCAGCATTGAGATTTATCTCCGCAAAATTCCTCGCCCTGTCCGGGGTCAGTAGAGGACACCGATGGGCTTGTAATCTGCAGTTCCCAGGTTCGAGTCCCAGCTGGGTCAGCATTGAGATTTATCTCCGCAAAATTCCCTGCCCTGTCCGGGGTCAGTAGGGGACACCGATGGGCTTGTAATCTGCAGTTCCCAGGTTCGAGTCCCAGCTGGGTCAGCGTTGAGATTTATCTCCGCAAAATTCCTCGCCCTGTCCACGGTCAGTAGGGGACACCGATGGGCTTGTAATCTGCAGTTCCCAGGTTCGAGTCCCAGCTGGGTCAGCGTTGAGATTTATCTCCGCAAAATTCCTCGCCCTGTCCCCGGTCAATAGGGGACACCGATGGGCTTGTAATCTGCAGTTCCCAGGTTCGAGTCCCAGCTGGGTCAGCGTTGAGATTTATCTCCGCAAAATTCCTCGCCCTGTCCAGGGTGAATTGGACACCGATGGGCTTGGAAAGGCCGCCGTCTGTTCGAAAGAGGGATCATCGCTGGAGCATGATGGACAGGAGCATCCCTAAACGAGATGTTGGAACTCAGAGGAAATTATTATTTTTTATAGACTCGAAACCGTATATGCGGGGTTGGGGTGGCTCAGTAGGTAGCGCATCAGGCTCGTAATCGGCAGTTCCAGTTTCGTATTTGGATGAGCATCGATATTTAGCTTGACAAATCTCCACGTCCTTCCCAAGGTCGGCAGTAGTCAGCGATGGGCTTGAAAAGGCCGCGGTCCGTCGGATGGGACGTTAAGTCTTGGCCCCGTGTGCGGGAGAGCCATACACTGTGCACTTTAAAAAACACGCTAAATGGTCTTAACGGAAGGCTACCATCTGTCTCCTAAGAGATGTCCAGTGGGTCTCCTCCCCCCAACATTCTCTGAGACTTTGGGTGTCTTTGTGTTCTGCCCATTTAGTGTGCGGGAGAGTCATCCCTGGGGCACGTTAAAGGACACGATGGATCGCCTTGACGGGAGGCTACCATCTGTCTCCCAACAGCCATTCTAGTGGGTCTCCTCCCCCAACCTTCTCTGAGCCTTCCCGGTCCATGTGACCTGGCCATTTAGCCCATGGTGTGCAAAAAAGTGCCGCTCAGAGGTAAAACAACCCAACGTTAAAGAACACGCTGGATGGCCTTGACGGGAGGCTACCTTCTGTCTCCCAACAGCTGTTTCAGTGGGTCCCCTCCCTCAACCTCCTCTGAGCCTTCGGGGTCCATGTGACCTGGCCATTTAGCCCATGGTGTGCAAAAAAGTGCCGCTCAGATGTAACACATCCCAACATTAAAGAACACGCTGGATGGCCTTGACGGGGAGCTACCATCTGTCTCCTAACAGCCGTCCAGTGGGTCCCCTCCCTCAACCTCCACTGAGACTTTGCGGTCTTTGTGATCTGTCCATTTAGTGTGCGAGAGAGCCATACCTTGTGCACGTTAAAAATCACGCTGGATCGCCTTGACGGGAGGCTACCATCTGTCTCCCAACAACCGTTCCAGTGAGTCCCCTCCCCCAACCTTCTCTGAGCCTTCGCGGTCCATGTGACCTGGCCATTTAGCCCATGGTGTGCAAAAAAGTGCCGCTCATATGTAACACAACCCAACGTTAAAGAACACGCTGGATGGCCTTGACGGGGGGCTACCATCTGTCTCCTAACAGCCGTCCAGTGGATCCCCTCCCTCAACCTCCACTGAGACTTTGCGGTCTTTGTGATCTGTCCATTTAGTGTGCGAGAGAGCCATACCTTGTGCACGTTAAAAATCAGACTGGATCGCCTTGACGGGAGGCTACCATCTGTCTCCCAACAACCATTCCAGTGAGTCCCCTCCCCCAACCTTCTCTGAGCCTTCGCGGTCCATGTGACCTGGCCATTTAGCCCATGGTGTGCAAAAAAGTGCCGCTCAGATGTAACACAACCCAACGTTAAAGAACACGCTGGATGGCATGACGGGGGGCTACCATCTGTCTCCTAACAGCCGTCCAGTGGATCCCCTCCCTCAACCTCCACTGAGACTTTGCGGTCTTTGTGATCTGTCCATTTAGTGTGCGAGAGAGCCATACCTTGTGCACGTTAAAAATCAGACTGGATCGCCTTGACGGGAGGCTACCATCTGTCTCCCAACAACCATTCCAGTGAGTCCCCTCCTCCAACCTTCTCTGAGCCTTCGCGGTCCATGTGACCTGGCCATTTAGCCCATGATCTGCAAAAAAGTGCCGCTCAGAGGTAAAACAATCCAACGTTAAAGAACACAGTGGATGGCCTTGACGGGAGGCTACCATCTGTCTCCCAACAGCTGTTCCAGTGGGTCCCCTCCCCCAACCTTCTCTGAGCCTTCGCGGTCCATGTGACCTGGCCATTTAGCCCATGGTGTGCAAAAAAGTGCCGCTCAGAGGTGAAACAACCCAACCCAAGCCCGTAAGAAGTAACAAGAAATCGTTCAAATATAGCGCACTGAAAGAATAAGTCTTCTCCGATTTGAGGAGTCATGAATCTTGAATGTTGTTGAGTTGAAAATTTCGGGATGAAAAATGCGCACGATGTAAGAATAAAACGCCGGGAGGCTGCGTACTTCAGGATCGATCCAGTTATCGTCCGTTTGGCTTCATGACAACGTAGCGAAGCATTTGTAGCAAAGCGAATTCCATATGCGTCGCACAGCAGCATCGGTTCGGCGAAGTCTACAAATCGATGGTTCGGATTCGGTGCTTGACTTTTCAGTCGATGTTGTGCGACGGCGAAAAAGAACTACTTCCTTCTGACATACAACAACAAGCGAGCGTTATTAGGGCCGCAGGGGCGGGGATGGTTCAGTCGGTACCGCGCCACACTCGAAATCTGTAGTTCCCAGGTTCGAGTCCCAGCTGGGTCAGCGTTGAGATTTATCTCGGCAAAATTCCCCGCACTGCACGTGGTCAGTAGGGGACACCGATGGGCTTGGAAAGACCACCGTCCGTCGGATGGGAAGATAAGCCGTGGCCCCGTGTGCGGGAGAGCCATACACTGTGCACGATAAAGAACACGCTGGATGGCCTTGACGGGAGGCTACCATCTGTCTCCCAACAGCTGTTCCAGTGGGTCCCCTCCCCCAACCTTCTCTGAGCCTTCGGGGTCCATGTGACCTGGCCATTTAGCCCACGATGTGCAAAAAAGTGCCTCTCAGAGGTAAAACAACCTAACGTTAAAGAACACGCCGGATGGCCTACGGGAGGCTACCATCTGTCTCCCAACAGCTGTTCCAGTGGGTCTCCTCCCCCAACCTTCTCTGAAACTTCGGGGTCCATGTGACCTGGCCATTTAGCCCACGGTGTGCAAAAAAGTGCCTCTCAGAGGTGAAACAACCCAACGTTAAAGAACACGCTGGATGGCCTTGACGGGAGGCTACCATCTGTCTCCCAACAGCTGTTCCAGTGGGTCCCCTCCCCAAACCTTCTCTGAGCCTTCGGGGTCCATGTGACCTTGCCATTTAGCCCATGGTGTGCAAAAACGTGCAGCTCAGAGGTAAAACAACCCAACCCAACTTAGGGCCGCACGGCTGCTAACAAAAACATTCTGTATTTAGTGATACATTTATTGAAAAAAATTATGGTTTGCTCTGTACGAAACAGATAGTGTTTCATCACTAGAATTCCTCTTTCTGTTCTTCCCTTTTTAAAGGGCGAATATCCTCCCCTTATGGTCCCTTATATTCCACTGTCGTGATTTAATGTGACGGGTCGTGAGGGCTGTATCATGTCCATGATGATCTTTGCAGACGCCTGGTCTGGCAGAAGGCCCACCAAACAAAAATATCTACGTATAAAAGAATCTATTGCAAATTGGGTGTGGGTACCTCCAAGGCTTTTAGACTGCGTTCAATTTTGAACTTTGTCACTGAGAAACACTTTCTATTGTAGGAAGTCGGCACCTCATCTTTGCGGGGTTGGGACGATGGGGTTACTCAAGGGCTTGTGCACTGCTATGAAAGGGGGTCGGGGGTGGCTCAGTCTGTAGCGCGCCAGGCTTGTAATCAGTAGTTCCCAGGATCGAGTACCAGCTACGTCAGCGTTGAGATTTATCTCAGTAAAATTCCTCGCCCTGTCCACGGTCAGTAGGGGACACCGATGGACTTCTAATCTGTAGTTCCCAGCTGGGTCAGCGTTGAGATTTACCTCCGCAAAATTCTCCACCCTGCCTACGGTCAGTAGGGGACACCGATGGGCTTGTAATCTGTAGTTCGCAGGTTCGAGTCCCAGTTAGGTCAGCGTTGTGATTTATCACCGCAAAATTCCCCCGCCCTGTCCACGGTCAGTAGGGAACACCGATGGGCTTATAATCTGTAGTTCCTAGGTTCGAGTCCCAGCTGGGTCAGCGTTGAGATTTATCTCCGCAAAATTCCTCGCCCTTTCCACGGTCAGTAGCGGACACCGATGGGCTTGTAATCTGCAGTTCCCAGGGTCGAGTCCCAGCTGGATCAGCGTTGAGATTTATCTCCGCAAAATTCCTCGCCCTGTCCGCGGTCAGTAGGGGACACCGATGGGCTTGTAATCTGCAGTTCCCAGGGTCGAGTCCCAGCTGGATCAGCGTTGAGATTTATCTCCGCAAAATTCCTCGCCCTGTCCGCGGTCAGTAGGGGACACCGATGGGCTTGTAATCTGCAGTTCCCAGGGTCGAGTCCCAGCTGGATCAGCGTTGAGATTTATCTCCGCAAAATTCCTCGCCCTGTCCGCGGTCAGTAGGGGACACCGATGGGCTTGTAATCTGCAGTTCCCAGGGTCGAGTCCCAGCTGGATCAGCGTTGAGATTTATCTCCGCAAAATTCCTCGCCCTGTCCGCGGTCAGTAGGGGAAACCGATGGGCTTGTAATCTGCAGTTCCCAGGGTCGAGTCCCAGCTGGATCAGCGTTGAGATTTATCTCCGCAAAATTCCTCGCCCTGTCCACGGTCAGTAGGGAACACCGATTGGCTTGTAATCTTCAGTTTCCTGGTTCGAGTCCCTGCTGGGTCAGCGTTGTGATTTATCACCGCAAAATTCACCGTCCTGTCCACGGTCAGTAGGGGACACCGATGGGCTTGTAATCTGCAGTTCCCAGGTTCGAGTCCCAGCTGGATCAGCGTTGAGATTTATCTAGGCAAAATTCCCCCGCCATGTCCACGGTCAGTAGGGGGACACCGATGGGCTTGTAATCTGCAGTTCCCAGGGTCGAGTCCCAGCTGGGTCAGCGTTGCGATTTATCTCCGCAAAATTCCTCGCCCTGTCCGCGGTCAGTAGGGGACACCGATGGGCTTGTAATCTGCAGTTCCCAGGGTCGAGTCCCAGCTGGGTCAGCGTTGCGATTTATCTCCGCAAAATTCCTCGCCCTGTCCGCGGTCAGTAGGGGACACCGATGGGCTTGTAATCTGCAGTTCCCAGGGTCGAGTCCCAGCTGGATCAGCGTTGAGATTTATCTCCGCAAAATTCCTCGCCCTGTCCACGGTCAGTAGGGAACACCGATTGGCTTGTAATCTTCAGTTTCCTGGTTCGAGTCCCAGCTGGGTCAGCGTTGTGATTTATCACCGCAAAATTCACCGTCCTGTCCACGGTCAGTAGGGGACACCGATGGGCTTGTAATCTGCAGTTCCCAGGTTCGAGTCCCAGCTGGATCAGCGTTGAGATTTATCTCCGCAAAATTCCCCCGCCATGTCCACGGTCAGTAGGGGGACACCGATGGGCTTGTAATCTGCAGTATCCAGGTTCGAGTCCCAGCTGGGTCAGCGTTGCGATTTATCTCCGCAAAATTCCTCGCCCTGTCCGCGGTCAGTAGGGGACACCGATGGGCTTGTAATCTGCAGTTCCCAGGGTCGAGTCCCAGCTGGGTCAGCGTTGCGATTTATCTCCGCAAAATTCCTCGCCCTGTCCACGGTCAGTAGGGGACACCGATGGGCTTGTAATCTGCAGTTCCCAGGTTCGAGTCCCAGCTGGGTCAGCGTTGCGATTTATCTCCGCAAAATTCCTCGCCCTTTCCACGGTCAGTTAGGGACACCGATGGGCTTGTAATCTGCAGTTCCCAGGGTCGAGTCCCAGCTGGGTCAGCGTTGCGATTTATCTCCGCAAAATTCCTCGCCCTGTCCAAGGTCAGTAGGGGACACCGATGGGCTTGTAATCTACAGTTCCCAGGGTCGAGTCCCAGCTGGGTCAGCGTTGAGATTTATCTCCGCAAAATTCCTCGCCCTGTCCACGGTCAGTAGGGGACACCGATGGGCTTGTAATCTGCAGTTCCCAGGGTTGAGTCCCAGCTGGGTCAGCGTTGAGATTTATCTCCGCAAAATTCCCCCGCCCTGTTCACGGTCAGTAGGGGACACCGATGGGCTTGTAATCTGCAGTTCCCAGGGTCGAGTCCCAGCTGGGTCAGCGTTGAGATTTATCTCCGCAAAATTCCTCGCCCTGTCCACGGTCGGTAGGGGACACCGATGGGCTTGTAATCTGCAGTTCCCAGGTTCGAGTCCCAGCCGGGTCAGCGTTGTGATTTATATCCGCAAAATTCCTCTCCCTCTCCATGGTCAGTAGGGGACACCGATGGGCTTGAAATCTGTAGTTCCCAGGTTCGAGTCCCAGCTGGGTCAGCGTTGAGATTTATCTCCGCAAAATTCCTCGCTCTTTCCACGGTCAGTAGGGAACACCGATTGAATTGTAATCTTCAGTTCCCAGGTTCGAGTCCCAGCTGGGTCAGCGTTGAGATTTTTCTCCGCAAGATTCCTCGCCCTGTCCACGGTCAGTAGGGAACACCGATGTGCTTGTAATCTACAGTTCCCAGGTACGAGTCCCAGCTGCGTCAGCGTTGAGATTTATATCCGCAAAATTCCTCGCCATGTCCACGGTCAGTAGGGAACACCGATTGGCTTGTAATCTTCAGTTTCCTGGTTCGGGTCCCAGCTGGGTCAGCGTTGTGATTTATCTCCGCAAAATTCCTCGCCCTGTCCATGGTCAGTAGGGGACACCGATGGGCTTGTAATCTGTAGTTCCCAGGTTCGAGTCCCAGCTGGGTCAGCGTTGAGATTTATCTCCGCAAAATTCCTCGCCCTGTCCACGGTCAGTAGGGAACACCGATGGGCTTGTAATCTACAGTTCCCAGGTACGAGTCCTAGCTGCGTCAGCGTTGAGATTTATATCCACAAAATTCCTCCCCATGTCCACGGTCAGTAGGGGACACCGATGGGCTTGTAATCTGTAGTTCCCAGGTTCGAGTCCCAGCTGGGTCAGCGTTGTGATTTATCTGTGCAAAATTCCTCGCCATGTCCACGGTCAGTAGGGGACACCGATGGGCTTGTAATCTGCAGTTCCCAGGTTCGAGTCCCAGCTGGGTCAGCTTTGGGATTTATCTCCGCAAAATTCCTCGCCCTGTCCCCGGTCAGTAGGGGACACCGATGGGCTTGTAATCTGCAGTTCCCAGGTTCGAGTCCCAGCTGGGTAAGCGTTGTGATTTATCTCCGCAAAATTCCTCGCCCTCTCCATTGTCAGTAGTGGACATCGATGGGCTTGAAATCTGTAGTTCCCAGGTTCGAGTCCCAGCTGGGTCAGCGTCGAGATTTATCTCCCCAAAATTCCCCGCCCTTTCCACGGACAGTAGGGGACACCGATGGGCATGAAATCTGTAGTTCCCAGGTCCGAGTCCCTGCTGGGTCAGCGTTGTGATTTATCTCCGCAAAATTCACCGTCCTGTCCACGGTCAGTAGGGAACACCGATGGGCTTGTAACCTACAGTTCCCAGGTACGAGTCCCAGCTGCGTCAGCGTTGAGATTTATCTCCGCAAAATTCCTCTCCCTCTCCATGGTCAGTAGGGGACACCGATGGGCTTGAAATCTGTAGTTCCCAGGTTCGAGTCCCAGCTGGGTCAGCGTTGAGATTTATCTCCGCAAAATTCCTCGCTCTTTCCACGGTCAGTAGGGAACACCGATTGGATTGTAATCTTCAGTTTCCTGGTTCGAGTCCCAGCTGGGTCAGCGTTGTGATTTATCTCCGCAAAATTCACCGTCCTGTCCACCGTCAGTAGGGGACACCGATGGGCTTGTAATCTGCAGTTCCCAGGTTCGAGTCCCAGCTGGGTCAGCGTTGAGATTTATCTCTGCAAAATTCCTCGCCCTGTCCACGGTCAGTAGGGGACACCGATGGGCTTGTAATCTGCAGTTCCCAGGTACGAGTCCCAGTTGCGTCAGCGTTGAGATTTATATCCGCAAAATTCCTCGCCATGTCCACGGTCAGTAGGGGACACCGATGGGCTTGTAATCTGTAGTTCCCAGGTTTGAGTCCCAGCTGGGTCAGCGTTGTGATTTATCTCTGCAAAATTCCTCGCCATGTCCACGGTCAGTAGGGGACACCGATGGGCTTGTAATCTGCAGTTCCCAGGTTGGGGTTCCAGCTGGGTCAGCGTTGTGATTTATCTCCGCAAAATTCCTCGCCGTGTCCATGGTCAGTAGGGGACACCGATGGGCTTGTAATCTGTATTTCCAATGTTCGAGTCCCAGCTGGGTCAGCGTTTGGATTTATCTCCGCAAAATTCCTCGCCCTGTCCACGGTCAGTAAGGGACACTGATGGGCATGAAATCTGTAGTTCCCAGGTCAGAGTAACAGCTGGGTCAGCGTTGAGATTTATCTCCGCAAAATTCACCGTCCTGTCCACGGTCAGTAGGGGACACCGATGGGCTTGTAATCTGTAGTTCCCAGGTTCGAGTCCCAGCTGGATCAGCGTTGTGATTTATCTCCGCAAAATTCCTCGCCCTGTCCACGGTCAGTAGGGGACACCGATTGGCTTGTAATCTGTAGTTCCCAGGTTCGAGTCCCAGCTGGATCAGCGTTGAGATTTATCTCCGCAAAATTTCCCGCCCTGTCCACGGTCAGTAGGGGACACCGATGGGCTTGTAATCTGTAGTTCCCAGGTTCGAGTCCCAGCTGGGTCAGCGTTGTGATTTATCTCTGCAAAATTCCTCGCCATGTCCACGGTCAGTAGGGGACACCGATGGGATTATAATCTGCAGTTCCCAGGTTCGAGTTCCAGCTGGGTCAGCGTTGTGATTTATCTCCGCAAAATTCCTCGCCGTGTCCATGGTCAGTAGGGGACACCGACGGGCATGTAATCTGTATTTCCAATGTTCGAGTCCCAGCTGGGTCAGCGTTTGGATTTATCTCCGCAAAATTCCTCGCCCTGTCCACGGTCAGTAAGGGACACTGATGGGCATGAAATCTGTAGTTCCCAGGTTCGAGTCCCAGCTGGATCAGCGTTGAGATTTATCTCCGCAAAATTCCTCGCCCTGTCCACGGTCAGTAGGGGACACCGATGGGCATGAAATATGTAGTTCCCAGGTCCGAGTCCCTGCTGGGTCAGCGTTGTGATTTATCTCCGCAAAATTCACCGTCCTGTCCACGGTCAGTAGGGGACACCGATGGGCTTGTAATCTGCAGTTCCCAGGGTCGAGTCCCAGCTGGATCAGCGTTGAGATTTATCTCCGCAAAATTCCTCGCCCTGTCCAAGGTCAGTAGGGGACACCGATGGGCATGAAATCTGTAGTTCCCAGGTCCGAGACCTAGCTGGGTCAGCGTTGAGATTTATCCGCAAGTTGAGATATGTCCGCAAAATTCCCCCGCCCTGTCCACGGTCAGTAGGGGACACCGATGGGCTTGTAATCTGTAGTTCCCAGGTTCGAGTCCCAGCTGGGTCAGCGTTGAGATTTATCTCCGCAAAATTCCCCCGCCCTATCCACGGTCAGTAGGGGACACCGATGGGCTTTTAATCTGCAGTTCCCAGGTTCGAGTCCCAGTTCGGTCAGCGTTGAGATTTATCTCCGCAAAATTCCTCGCCCTGTCCACGGTCAGTAGGGGACACCGATGGGCATGAAATCTGTAGTTCCCAGGTTCGAGTCCCAGCTGGGTCAGCGTTGAGATTTATCTCCACAAAATTCCCCCGCCCTATCCACGGTCAGTAGGGGACACCGATGGGCTTTTAATCTGCAGTTCCCAGGTTCGAGTCCCAGTTCGGTCAGCGTTGAGATTTATCTCCGCAAAATTCCTCGCCCTGTCCACGGTCAGTAGGGGACACCGATGGGCATGAAATCTGTAGTTCCCAGGTCCGAGTCCCTGCTGGGTCAGCGTTGTGATTTATCTCCGCAAAATTCACCGTCCTGTCCACGGTCAGTAGGGGACACCGATGGGCTTGTAATCTGCAGTTCCCAGGGTCGAGTCACAGCTGGGTCAGCGTTGAGATTTATCTCCGCAAAATTCCTCGCCCTGTCCACGGTCAGTAGGGGACACCGATGGGCTTGTAATCTGCAGTTCCCAGGTTCTAGTCCCAGCTGGGTCAGCGTTGAGATTTATCTCCGCAAAATTCCTCGCCCTGTCCACGGTCAGTAGGGGACACTGATGGGCTTGTAATCTGCAGTTCCCAGGTTCGAGTCCCAGCTCGGTCAGCGTTGAGATTTATCTCCGCTAAATTCCTCGCCCTGTCCACGGTCAGTAGGGGACACCGATGGGCATGAAATCTGTAGTTCCCAGGTCCGAGTCCCTGCTGGGTCAGCGTTGTGATTTATCTCCGCAAAATTCACCGTCCTGTCCACGGTCAGTAGGGTACACCGATGGGCTTGTAATCTGCAGTTCCCAGGGTCGAGTCCCAGCTGGGTCAGCGTTCAGATTTATCTCCGGAAAATTTCTCGCCCTGTCCACGGTCAGTAGGGGACACTGATGGGCATGAAATCTGTAGTTCCCAGGTCCGAGTAACAGCTGGGTCAGCGTTGAGATTTATCTCCGCAAAATTCACCGTCCTGTCCACGGTCAGTAGGGGACACCGATGGGCATGAAATCTGTAGTTCCCAGGTTCGAGTCCCAGCTGGGTCAGCGTTGAGATTTATCTCCGCAAAATTCCCCCGCCCTATCCACGGTCAGTAGGGGACACCGATGGGCTTTTAATCTGCAGTTCCCAGGTTCGAGTCCCAGTTCGGTCAGCGTTGAGATTTATCTCCGCAAAATTCCTCGCCCTGTCCACGGTCAGTAGGGGACACCGATGGGCTTGTAATCTGCATTTCCCAGGTTCTAGTCCCAGCTGGGTCAGCGTTGAGATTTATCTCCGCAAAATTCCTCGCCCTGTCCACAGTCAGTCGGGGACACCGATGGGCTTGTAATCTGCAGTTCCCAGGTTCGAGTCCCAGCTCGGTCAGCGTTGAGATTTATCTCCGCTAAATTCCTCGCCCTGTCCACGGTCAGTAGGGGACACCGATGGGCATGAAATCTGTAGTTCCCAGGTCCGAGTCCCTGCTGGGTCAGCGTTGTGATTTATCTCCGCAAAATTCACCGTCCTGTCCACGGTCAGTAGGGGACACCGATGGGCTTGTAATCTGCAGTTCCCAGGGTCGAGTGCCAGCTGGGTCAGCGTTCAGATTTATCTCCGGAAAATTCCTCGCCCTGTCCACGGTCAGTAGGGGACACTGATGGGCATGAAATCTGTAGTTCCCAGGTCCGAGTAACAGCTGGGTCAGCGTTGAGATTTATCTCCGCAAAATTCACCGTCCTGTCCACGGTCAATAGGGGACACCGATGGGCTTGTAATCTGTAGTTCCCAGGTTCGAGTCCCAGCTGGGTCAGCGTGGTGATTTATCTCCGCAAAATTCCTCGCCCTGTCCACGGTCAGTAGGGGACACCGATGGGCTTATAATCTGTAGTTCCCAGGTTCGAGTTCCAGCTGGGTCAGCGTTGTGGTTTATCTCCGCAAAATTCCTCGCCCTGTCCATGGTCAGTAGGGGATACCGATGGGCTTGTAATCTGTATTTCCAAGGTTCGAGTCCCAGCTGGGTCAGCGTTTGGATTTATCTCCGCAAAATTCCTCGCCCTGTCCACGGTCAGTAGGGGACACTGATGGGCTTGTAATCTGTATTTCCAAGGTTCGACTCCCAGCTGGGTCAGCGTTTGGATTTATCTCCGCAAAATTCCTCGCCCTGTCCACGGTCAGTAGGAGACACCGATGGGCTTGTAATCTGTATTTCCAAGGTTCGAGTCCCAGCTGGGTCAGCGTTTGGATTTATCTCCGCAAAATTCCTCGGCCTGTCCACGGTCAGTAGGGGACACCGATGGGCTTGTAATCTGCAGATCCCAGGTTCGAGTCCCAGCTGGGTCAGCGTTGAGAGTTATCTCCGCAAAATTCCTCGCCCTGTCCACGGTCAGTAGGGCACACCGATGGGCTTGTAATCTGCAGTTCCCAGGTTCGAGTCCCAGCTGGGTCAGCGTTGTGATTTATCTTCGTAAAATTCCTCGCCCTCTCCATGGTCAGTAGGGGACATCGATGGGCTTGAAATCTGTAGTTCCCAGGTTCGAGTCCCAGCTGGGTCAGCGTCGAAATTTATCTCCGCAAAATTCGTCGCCCTTTCCACGGTCAGTAGGGAACACCGATTGGCTTGTAATCTTCAGTTTCCTGGTTCGAGTTCCAGCTGGGTCAGCGTTGTGATTTATCTCCGCAAAATTCTTTGCCCTGTCCACGGTCAGTAGGGGACACCGATGGGCTTCTAATCTGTAGTTCCCAGGTTCGAGTTCGAGCAGGGTCAGCTTTGTGATTTATCTCCGCAAAATTCACCGTCCTGTCCACGGTCAGTAGGGGACACCGATGGGCTTGTAATCTGCAGTTCCCACGGTCGAGTCCCAGCTGGGTCAGCGTTCAGATTTATCTCCGGAAAATTCCTCGCCCTGTCCACGGTCAGTAGGGGACACTGACGGGCATGAAATCTGTAGTTCCCAGGTCCGAGTAACAGCTGGGTCAGCGTTGAGATTTATCTCCGCAAAATTCACCGTCCTGTCCATGGTCAGTAGGGGACACCGATGGGCTTGTAATCTGTAGTTCCCAGGTTCGAGTCCCAGCTGGGTCAGCGTGGTGATTTATCTCCGCAAAATTCCTCGCCCTGTCCACGGTCAGTAGGGGACACCGATGGGCTTATAATCTGTAGTTCCCAGGTTCGAGTTCCAGCTGGGTCAGCGTTGTGGTTTATCTCCGCAAAATTCCTCGCCCTGTCCATGGTCGGTAGGGGACACCGATGGGCTTGTAATCTGTATTTCCAAGGTTCGAATCCCAGCTGGGTCAGCGTTTGGATTTATCTCCGCAAAATTCCTCGCCCTGTCCACGGTCAGTAGGGGACACCGATGGGCTTGTAATCTGCAGATCCCAGGTTCGAGTCCCAGCTGGGTCAGCGTTGAGAGTTATCTCCGCAAAATTCCTCGCCCTGTCCACGGTCAGTAGGGCACACCGATGGGCTTGTAATCTGCAGTTCCCAGGTTCGAGTCCCAGCTGGGTCAGCGTTGTGATTTATCTTCGTAAAATTCCTCGCCCTCTCCATGGTCAGTAGGGGACATCAATGGGCTTGAAATCTGTAGTTCCCAGGTTCGAGTCCCAGCTGGGTCAGCGTCGAAATTTATCTCCGCAAAATTCGTCGCCCTTTCCACGGTCAGTAGGGAACACCGATTGGCTTGTAATCTTCAGTTTCCTGGTTCGAGTTCCAGCTGGGTCAGCGTTGTGATTTATCTCCGCAAAATTCTTTGCCCTGTCCACGGTCAGTAGGGGACACCGATGGGCTTCTAATCTGTAGTTCCCAGGTTCGAGTTCGAGCAGGGTCAGCTTTGTGATTTATCTCCGCAAAATTCACCGTCCTGTCCACGGTCAGTAGGGGACACCGATGGGCTTGTAATCTGCAGTTCCCACGGTCGAGTCCCAGCTGGGTCAGCGTTCAGATTTATCTCCGGAAAATTCCTCGCCCTGTCCACGGTCAGTAGGGGACACTGACGGGCATGAAATCTGTAGTTCCCAGGTCCGAGTAACAGCTGGGTCAGCGTTGAGATTTATCTCCGCAAAATTCACCGTCCTGTCCATGGTCAGTAGGGGACACCGATGGGCTTGTAATCTGTAGTTCCCAGGTTCGAGTCCCAGCTGGGTCAGCGTGGTGATTTATCTCCGCAAAATTCCTCGCCCTGTCCACGGTCAGTAGGGGACACCGATGGGCTTATAATCTGTAGTTCCCAGGTTCGAGTTCCAGCTGGGTCAGCGTTGTGGTTTATCTCCGCAAAATTCCTCGCCCTGTCCATGGTCGGTAGGGGACACCGATGGGCTTGTAATCTGTATTTCCAAGGTTCGAATCCCAGCTGGGTCAGCGTTTGGATTTATCTCCGCAAAATTCCTCGCCCTGTCCACGGTCAGTAGGGGACACCGATGGGCTTGTAATCTGCAGATCCCAGGTTCGAGTCCCAGCTGGGTCAGCGTTGAGAGTTATCTCCGCAAAATTCCTCGCCCTGTCCACGGTCAGTAGGGCACACCGATGGGCTTGTAATCTGCAGTTCCCAGGTTCGTGTCCCAGCTGGGTCAGCGTTGTGATTTATCTTCGCAAAATTCCTCGCCCTCTCCATGGTCAGTAGGGGACATCGATGGGCTTGAAATCTGTAGTTCCCAGGTTCGAGTCCCAGCTGGGTCAGCGTCGAAATTTATCTCCGCAAAATTCGTCGCCCTTTCCACGGTCAGTAGGGAACACCGATTGGCTTGTAATCTTCAGTTTCCTGGTTCGAGTCCCAGCTGGGTCAGCGTTGTGATTTATCTCCGCAAAATTCCTCGCCCTGTCCACGGTCAGTAGGGGACACCGATGGGCTTCTAATCTGTAGTTCCCAGGTTCGAGTTCCAGCTGGGTCAGCGTTCTGATTTATCTCCGCAAAATTCCTCGCCCTGTCCATGGTCAGTAGGGGACACCGATGGGCTTGTAATCTGTAGTTCCCAGGTTCGAGTCCCAGCTGGGTCAGCGTTGAGATTTATCTCCGCAAAATTCCCCCGCCCTGTCCATGGTCAGTAGGGGACACCTATGGGCTTGTAATCTGCAGTTCCCAGGTTCGAGTCCCAGCTGGGTCAGCGTTGAGATTTATCTCCGCAAAATTCCCCCGCCCTGTCCACGGTCAGTAGGGGATACCGATGGGCTTGTAATCTGCAGTTCCCAGGTACGAGTCCCAGCTGGGTCAGCGTTGAGATTTATCTCCGGAAAATTCCTCACCCTGTCCACGGCCAGTAGGGGACACCGATGGGCTTGTAATCTGCAGTTCCCAGGTTCGAGTCCCAGCTGAATCAGCGTTGTGATTTATCTCCGCAAAATTCCGCGCCCTCGGCATGGTCAGTAGGGGACACCAATGGGCTTGAATTCTGTAGTTCCCAGGTTCGAGTACCAGCTGGGTCAGCGTTGTGATTTATCTCCGCAAAATTCCTCGCCCTCTCCATGTTCACTAGGGGACATTGATGGGCTTGAAATCTGTAGTTCCCAGGTTCGAGTCCCAGCTGGGTCAGCGTCGAGATTTATCTCCGCAAAATTCCTCGCCCTTTCCACGGTCAGTAGGGAACACCGATTGGCTTGTAATCATCAGTTTCCTGGTTCGAGTCCCAGCTGGGTCAGCATTGTGATTTACCTCCGCAAAATTCATCGTCCTGTCCACGGTCAGTAGGGGACACCGATGGGCTTGTAAACTGTAGTTCCCAGGTTCGAGTCCCAGTTGGGTCAGCATTGAGATTTATCTCCGCAAAATTCCTCGCCCTGTCCACGGTCAGTAGGGGACACCGATGGGCTTGTAATCTGTAGTTCCCAGGTTCGAGACCCAGCTGGATCAGCGTTGAGATTTATATCCGCAAAATTCCTCGCCATGTCCACGGTCAGTAGGGGACACCGATGGGCTTGTAATCTGTAGTTCCCAGGTTCGAGTCCCAGCTGGGTCAGCGTTGTGATTTATCTCTGCAAAATTCCTCGCCCTGTCCGGGGTCAGTAGGGGACACCGATGGGCTTGTAATCTGTAGTTTCCAGGTTCGAGTCCCATCTGGGTCAGTGTTGTGATTTATCTCCGCAAAATTCCTCGCCCTGTCCACGGTCAGTAGGGGACACCGATGGGCTTGTAATCTGTAGTTCCCAGGTTCGAGTTCCAGCTGGGTCAGCGTTGTGATTTATCTCCGCAAAATTCCTCGCCCTGTCCATGGTCAGTACGGGACACCAATGGGCTTCTAATCTGTAGTCCCAGGTTCGAGTCCCAGCTTGGTCAGCGTTGAGATTTATCTCCGCAAAATTCCCCCGCCCTGTCCACGGTCAGTAAGGGACACCGATGGGCTTGTAAGCTGCATTTCCCAGGTTCGGGTCCCAGCTGGGTCGGCGTTGAGATTAATCTCCGCAAAATTCCTCGCCCTGTCTACGGTCAGTAGGGGACACCGATTGGCTTGTAATCATCAGTTTCCTGGTTCGAGTCCCAGCTGGGTCAGCATTGTGATTTATCTCCGCAAAATTCATCGTCCTACCACGGTCAGTAGGGGACACCGATGGGCTTGTAATCTGCAGTTCCCAGGTTCGAGTCCCAGCTGTGTCAGCGTTGAGATTTATCTCCGCAAAATTCCTCGCCCTGTCCACGGTCAGTAGGGTACACCGATGGGCTTGTAATCTGCAGTTCCCAGGTTCGAGTCCCAGCTGGGTCAGCGTTGTGATTTATCTCCGCAAAATTCCGCGCCCTCTGCATGGTCAGTAGGGGACACCGATGGGCTTGAAATCTGTAGTTCCCAGGTTCGAGTACCAGCTGGGTCAGCGTTGTGATTTATCTCCGCAAAATTCCTCGCCCTCTCCATGGTCAGTAGGGGACATCGATGGGCTTGAAATCTGTAGTTCCCAGGTTCGAGTCCCAATTGGGTCAGCGTCGAGATTTATCTCCGAAAATTCCTCGCCCTTTCCATGGTCAGTAGGGAACACCGATTAGCTTGTAATCATCAGTTTCCTGGTTCGAGTCCCAGCTGGGTCAGCGTTGAGAGTTATCTCCGCAAAATTCCTCGCCCTGTCCACGGTCAGTAGGGCACACCGATGGGCTTGTAATCTGCAGTTTCCAGGTTCGAGTCCCAGCTGGGTCAGCGTTGTGATTTATCTTAGTAAAATTCCTCGCCCTCTCCATAGTCAGTAGGGGACATCGATGGGCTTGAAATCTGTAGTTCCCAGGTTCGAGTCCCAGCTGGGTCAGCGTCGAAATTTATCTCCGCAAAATTCCCCCGCCCTGTCCACGGTCAGTAGGGGTCACCGATGGGCTTGTAATCTACAGTTCCCAGGTTCGAGTCCCAGCTGGGTCAGTGTTGAGATTTATCTCCGCAAAATTCCTCGCCTTGTCCACGGTCAGTAGCGGTCACCGATGGGCTAGTAATCTGCAGTTCCCAGGTTCGAGTCCCAGCTGGGTCGGTGTTGAGATTTATCTCCGCAAAATTCCTCGCCTTGTCCACGGTCAGCAGGGGACACCGATGGGCTTGTAATCTGCAGTTCCCAGGTTCGAGTCCCAGATGGGTCAGTGTTGAGATTTATCTCCGCAAAATTCCTCGCCGTGTCCACGGTCAGTAGGGGACACCGATGGGCTTCTAATCTGCAGTTCGCAGGTTGGAGTCCCAGCTGGGTCAATGTTGAGATTTATCTCCGCAAAATTCCCACGCCCAGTCCACAGTCAGTAGGGGACACCGATGGGCTTGTAATCTGTAGATCCCAGGTTCGAGTCCCAGCTGGGTCAGCGTTGAGATTTATCTCCACAAAATTCCTCGCTCTGTCCACGGTCAGTAGGGGACACCGATGGGCTTGTAATCTGCAGTTCCCAGGTTGGAGTCCCAGCTGGGTCAGCGTTGAGATTTTTCTCCGCAGAATTCCCCCGCCCTGTCCACGGTCAGTAGGGGACACCGATGGGTTTGTAATCTGCAGTTCCCAGGTTGGAGTCCCAGCTGGGTCAGCGTTGAGATTTATCTCCGCAAAATTCCTCGCCCTGTCCACGGTCAGTAGGGGACACCGATGGGCTTGTAATCTGCAGTTCCCAGGTTGGAGTCCCAGCTGGGTCAGCGTTGAGATTTATCTCCGCAGAATTCCCCCGCCCTGTCCACGGTCAGTAGGAGACACTGATGGGTTTGTAATCTGCAGTTCCCAGGTTGGAGTCCCAGCTGGGTCAGCGTTGAGATTTATCTCCGCAAAATTCCTCGCCCTGTCCACGGTCAGTAGGGGACACCGATGGGCTTGTAATCTGCAGTTCCCAGGTTGGAGTCCCAGCTGGGTCAGCGTTGAGATTTATCTCCGCAGAATTCCCCCGCCCTGTCCACGGTCAGTAGGAGACACTGATGGGTTTGTAATCTGCAGTTCCCAGGTTGGAGTCCCAGCTGGGTCAGCGTTGAGATTTATCTCCGCAAAATTCCCCCGCCCTTTCCACGGTCAGTAGGAGACACCGATGGGCTTGTAATCTGCAGTTCCCAGGTTGGAGTCCCAGCTGGGTCAGCGTTGACATTTATCTCCGCAAAATTTCTCGCCCTGTCCACGGTCAGTAGGGGACACCGATGGGCTTGAAATCTGTAGTTCAAAGGTTCGAGTCCCAGCTGGATCAGCGTTGAGATTTATCTCCGCAAAATTCCCCCGCCCTTTCCACGGTCAGTAGGAGACTCCGATGGGCTTGTAATCTGCAGTTCCCAGGTTGGAGTCCCAGCTGGGTCAGCGTTGAGATTTATCTCCGCAAAATTTCTCGCCCTGTCCACCGTCAGTAGGGGACACCGATGGGCTTGAAATCTGTAGTTCAAAGGTTCGAGTCCCAGCTGGATCAGCGTTGAGATTTATCTCCGCAAAATTCCCCCGCCCTTTCCACGGTCAGTAGGAGACACCGATGGGCTTGTAATCTGCAGTTCCCAGGTTGGAGTCCCAGCTGGGTCAGCGTTGAGATTTATCTCCGCAAAATTCCCCCGCCCTTTCCACGGTCAGTAGGAGACACCGATGGGCTTGTAATCTGCAGTTCCCAGGTTGGAGTCCCAGCTGGGTCAGCGTTGAGATTTGTCTCCGCATAATTCCCCCGCCCTGTCCACGGTCAGTAGGGGACACCGATGGGCTTGTAATCTGCAGTTCCCAGTTTCGAGTCCCAGCTGGGTCAGTGTTGTGATTTATCTCCGCAAAATTCCTCGCCCTGTCAGCGGTCAGTAGGGGACACCGATGGGCTTGTAATCTGCAGTTCCCAGGTTCGAGTCCCAGCTGGGTCAGCGTTGAGATTTATCTCCGCAAAATTCCCCCCACCCTGTCCACGGTCAGTAGGGGTCAACGATGGGCTTGTAATCTGCAGTTCCCAGGTTCGAGTCCCAGCTGGGTCAGCGTTGAGATTTATCTCCGCAAAATTTCTCGCCCTGTCCACCCGTCAAGACCATCGATTTCCTCGCCCTGTCCACCCGTCAAGACCATCGAGTCCGTATTAATCCTTTTTTTTTTTTAATTTTTTTAATCCTTTTTCCTGACTAAGGTCCTTCACAAGGTCGACATTAGTCAGCGATGGGCTTGAAAAGGCGGCGGTCCGTCGGATTGGACGTTAAGTCTTGGTTCCGTGTGCGGGAGATCCATACTCTGTGCACTTTAATCTATGCACTACCATCTGTCTCCTAAGAGATGCCCAATGGGTCTCGTCCCCCCAACCTTCTCTGAGACTTTGGGGTCTTTGTGACGGTGCGGGAGATTCATACTCTGTGCACTTTAATCTATGCACTACCATCTGTCTCCTAAGAGATGCCCAATGGGTCTCGTCCCCCCAACCTTCTCTGAGACTTTGGGGTCTTTGTGACCTGTCCATTTAGTGTGCGGGAGAGTCATACCTTGTGCACGTTAAAGGACACGCTGGATGGTCTTGACGGGAGGCTACCATCTGTCTCCTAAGAGATGTCCAATGGGTCTCGACCCCCAACATTCTCTGAGACTTTGGGGTCTTTGTGATCTGTCCATTTAGTGTGCGGGAGAGTTATACATTGTGCACGTCAAAGGACACGCTGTATGGTCTTGACGGGAGGCTATCATCTGTCTCCTAAGAGCTGTCCAGTGGGTCTCCTCCCTCCAACCATCTCTGAGTCTTTGTGGTCTTTGTGATCTGCCCATTTAGTGTGCGGGAGGGTCACACTTTGTGCACGTTAAAGGACACGCTGGACGGTCTTGATGGGAGGCTACCATCTGTCTCCTAAGAGCTGACCAGTGGGTCTCCTCCTCCCCAATATTCTCTGAGACTTTGTGGTCTTTGTAATCTGCCCATTTAGTGTGCGGGAGACTTTGTGGTCTTTGTAATCTGCCCATTTAGTGTGCGGGAGACTTTGTGGTCTTTGTAATCTGCCCATTTAGTGTGCGGGAGAGTCACACTTTGTGCACGTTAAAGGACACGCTGGATGGTCTTGATGGGAGGCTACCATCTGTCTCCTAAGAGCTGACCAGTGGGTCTCCCTCCCCCCCCCCAACATTCTCTGAGACTTTGGGGTCTTTGTGATCTGTCCATTTTATGTGCGGGAGAGCCATACCGTGTGCACGTTAAAGAACATGCTGGATGGTCTTAAAGAGAGGCTACCATCTGTCTCCTAACAGTTGTCCATTAGGTCTCCTCCCTCAACCTCCTCTTTCCCTTCGGGATCTTTGTGATCTGTGAATTTAGTGTGCGGGAGAGTCATACCTTGTGCACGTTAAAGGACACGCTGGATGGTCTTGACGAGAGGCTACCATCTTGTCTCCTAAGAGCTGTCCAGTGGGTCTCCTCCCCCAACCTTCTCTGAGTCTTTGTAGTCTTTGTGATCTGCCCATTTAGTGTGCGGGAGAGTCATACCTTGTGCACGTTAAAGGACACGCTGGATGGTCTTGACGAGAGGCTACCATCTTGTCTCCTAAGAGCTGTCCAGTGGGTCTCCTCCCCCAACCTTCTCTGAGTCTTTGTAGTCTTTGTGATCTGCCCATTTAGTGTGCGGGAGAGTCATACCTTGTGCACGTTAAAGGACAGGGTGGATGGTCTTGACGGGAGGCTACCATCTGTCTCTTAAGAGCTGACCAGCGGGTCTCCCCCTCCCCAACATTCTCTGAGATTTTGGGGTCTTTGTGATCTGTCCATTTAATGTGCGGGAGAGCCATACCGTGTGCACGTTAAAGAACACGCTGGATGGCCTTGACGGGAGACTACCATCTGTCTCCTAACAGCTGTCCAATGGGTCTCCTCCCTCAACCTCCTCTGAGCCTTCGACGTCTTTGTAACGTGGCTATTTAGTGTGCGGGAGAGACATCCCTTGTGCACGTTAAAGGACACGCTGGATGGTCTTGACGGGAAGCTACCATCTGTCTCCTAACAGCTGTCCAGTGAGTCTCCTCCCTCAACCTCCTCTGAGCCTTTGGGGTCTTTGTGACCTGGCCATTTAGTGTACGGGAGAGCCATACCTTCTGCGCGTTAAAAAACACGCTGGATGGCCTTGACGGGAGACTACCATCTGTCTCCTAACAGCTGTCCAGTGAGTCTCCTCCCTCAACCTCCTCTGAGCCTTTGGGGTCTTTGTGACCTGGCCATTTAGTGTACGGGAGAGCCATACCTTCTGCGCGTTAAAGAACACGCTGGATGGTCTTGACAGGAGGCTACCATCTGTCTCCCAACAGCCTTTCCAGTGGGTCCCTTCCCCCAAACTTTTCTGAGCCTTCGGGGCCCTTGTGACCTGTCTATTTATCCTATTATGTGAAAAAAGAATGCGCTCAGAGATAAAACAACCAACCTTCCTATATACAACAACTACCAAAATACCTTTAAAAAATTCCTGAATTTAGCGACCTACTAATGCTACAACTTTTTCGAAGAAACAAGTTTTTTCTGCCTATATTTTTAAAATTTTGCCATAATGCTTCAGTGAATAAAAAAGCAAAAAATACCACATCATTAAACCGAAAACAACCTCACAACAACCACCCAAAACAACATTTTTACTGCTTTTGGAATAAAATTCCCGACAAACAAATCATTGCGTTTTCTGAGGTGATCACTCTTAGGACGTTCGACATGAATTTCAAAGAAAAAAAAAAGATAAAACAACTTTTGTTGTAGTTGTTGTCAGTCCTTCATTTTATTTGTAAAATTCCCCGCCCTGCCCACGGTCAGCAGGGGACACCAATGGGCTTGGAAAGGCCGCCGTCCGACGGATGGGACGTTAAGACGTGGCCCCGTGTGCGGGAGAGCCATAACCTGTGCACGTTAAAGAACACGCTGGATGGCCTTGACGGGAGGCTACCATCTGTCTCCCAACAGCTGTTCCAGTGGGTCCCCTCCTCCAACCTTTTCTGAGCCTTCGGGGTCCTTGTGACCTGGCCATTTAACCCATGGTGTGCAAAAACGTGCAGCTCAGAGGTAAAACAATCCAACTTCGAAGAACACACTGGATGGTCTTGACGGGAAGCTACCATCTGTCTCCTAACAGCTGTCCAGTGAGTCTCCTCCCTCAACCTCCTCTGAGCCTTTGGGGTCTTTGTGACCTGGCCATTTAGTGTACGGGAGAGCCATACCTCTCTTCTGCGCGTTAAAGAACACGCTGGATGGTCTTGACGGGAGGCTACCATCTGTCTCCCAACAGCTGTTCCAGTGGGTTCCCTCCCCCAAACTTCTCTGAGCCTTCGGGGTCCATGTGACGTGGCCATTTAGCCCTTTGTGTGCAAAAAAGGGCCGCTCAGAGTAACACAACCCAAGGTTAAAGAACACGCTGGATGGCCTTGACAGGAGGCTACCATCTGTCTCAAACCAGTGGGTCCCTTCTCCCAACCTTCTCTGAGCCTTCGCGGTCCATGTGACCTGGCCATTTAGCCCATGGTGTGCAAAAAAGTGCCACTCAGAGATAAAAACAACCCAATCCAACCCATTTTATTTGTACTTTAAGCTCTCGGTGTTCTGTGGTTGCCTAGTAACAATAACGTCATTGGAGGCATTCCTCAGACGTCATGGAGTAAGGAGGTTATTTATGTCACCTACGAATGCTGGACATTCACCCAGATTAATTGCTTCTGGTCTCTAAAATACTACTACTTACTGACCAATGCAGAAAACGTATAACTTTTTATTTTCTTTCTCCAAAATGAAATATATTTGTTCCTCTATTTTAAACACTCCTCAACTATTGTTTTTAGACAAAAAATTATTTTTAACCCTTTCTTTCATTTAAATCTGGGGGTCGCTCAGTTGTTAGCGCTCCAGGCTCGTAATCTTCAGTTCGCACGTTCGAGTCCCAGCTGGGTCCAGTGTTGAGATTTATCTCCGAAAAATTTGCTCCCCGCGGTCAATAGGGGACACCGATGAGCTTGGACAGGCCGCCGTCCGTCGGATGGACGTTAAGCCTGGGTCCGTGTACGGGAGAACCATACCGTGTGCACGTTGAAGAACACGCTGGATGGCCTAGACGGAGGCTACCATCTGTCTCCCAACAGCTCTTCCAGTGGATCCCCTCCCCCAACCTTGTCTGAGCCTTCGGGGTCCATGTGACCTGGCCATTTAGCCCATGGCACTGCATTTAAAGAACACCCCTGCATGGCCTTGACGGGAGGCATACCATCTGTCTCCTAATAGCTGTTCCAGTGGGTCCCCTCCCCCAACCTTCTCTGAGCCTTCGGGGTCCATGTGACCTGCCCATTTTAGCCATGGCATGCAAAAAAGTGCCGCTCAGAGGTAAAAGAATTCAACGTTCAAGAACACGCTGGATGGCCTTGACGGGAGGCTACCATCTGTCTCCTAACAGGTGTTCCAGTGAGTCCCCTTCCCCAACTTTCTGGGCTTGGGGGTTCATGTGACCTGGCCATTTGGCGCATGGTTGTGCAAAAACGTGCCGATCAGAAACAATCCAACGTTAAAGAACACGCTTAATGGCCTTGACGGGAGGCTACCATCTGTCTTTCCAACAGCTGTTCCAGTTGTTCCCCTCCCCCACAACCTCTCTGAGCCTTCGGTGGTCCATGTGACCTGCCCATTTAGCCCATGGCATGCAAAAAAGTGCCGCTCAGAGGTAAAGAATTCAACGTTCAAGAACACGCTGGATGGCCTTGACGGGAGGCTACATCTGTCCTCCTAACAGGTGTTCCAGTGAGTCCCCTTCCCCAAACTTTCTGGGCTTGGGGGTTCATGTGACCTGGCCATTTGGCGCATGGTGTGCAAAAAAGTGCCGATCAGAAACAATCCCAACGTTAAAGAACACGCTTAATGGCCTTGACGGGAGGCTATCATCTGTCTCCCAACAGCTGTTCCAGTGGGTCTCCCTTCCCCAACATTCTCTGGGATTTAGGGGTCCTTGTGACCCTGGCCATTTAGCTCAAGGTGTGCAAAAAAGTGCCGCTCAGAGGTAAAACAACCCAAACGTTAAAGAACACGCTGGATGGCCTTGACCGGGAAGCTACCATCTGTCTCCCAACAGCTGTTCCCGTGGGTCCCCTCCCCAACCTTCTCTGTGCCATCGGGGTCCATGAGACCTGGCCATTTAGCCCCATGATGTGCAAAAAAGTGCTGCTCAGAGGTAAAGCACCCAACCCATACATGGGGCCACGGCTAAACGTCCCATCCGACGGACGGCGGTCTTTCCAAGCCCATCGGTATCCCCTACTTATCACGGGCAGCGCGTGTGGTTTTACGGGGATAAATCTCAACGCTGTCCCAGCTGGTACTCGAAAGTGAAACTTGCAGATTACGAGCCTGGCGCGCTACCGACTGAGCCACCCCCGCCCCTAGAGTAGAAGTAGTCAGTCCCCTCTTCCGTTGGCTGTCATATGAGCCCCCAATAACAAACATTTAAATAATTTGTTTTTTTCAAACTTTAAACATTTGCTACTTGTTGAATACAAAGATTTGTTTACTTTGGAGATACGGGCATAAACTATTATCCACTCTCATAAGCTCGGAGATTCAGTTCTTATTTTCATAAGTATTGTTTTGTCAACTACCAGTATTGTTTTGTCAACTACCAGTATAAATATCAACTCTCGCCCTCTATGCACGTTGCTTACAGCTGATACGTTCCCGCTACAAGTCCACTTCCGATTTGCCTAGATCAATATTTGACAGGGGATGTTTTAAATTTAAGAATTTTAACTCCATAGTTGATTAAACATTCGTGAAAATAAAGAAAGCAATCAGATATCAGTAGTGAAGTGTTGGGTTGTTTTACCTCTGAGTGGCACTTTTTTGCACACCATGGCCTAAATGGCCAGGTCACATGGACCCCGAAGGCTCAGAGAAGGTTGGGGGAGGGGAACCACTGGAACAGCTGTTGGAAGACAGATGGTAGCCTCCCGTCAAGGCCATCCAGTGTGTTCTTTAAACGTTGGGTTGTTTTACCTCTGAGCCGGCACTTTTTTGCACAACATGGCCTAAATGGCCATGTCACATGAACCCCGACGGCTCAGAGAAGATTGGGGGAGGGGACTCACTGGAACAGCTGTTGGAAGACAGATGGTAGCCTCCCGTCAAGGCCATCCAGCGTGTTCTTTAACGTTGGGTTGTTTTACCTCTGAGCGGCACTTTTTGCACACCATGGCCTAAATGGCCAGGTCACATGGACCGAAGGCTCAGAGAAGGTTGGGGGAGGGGACTCACTGGAACAGCTGTTGGGAGACAGATAGTAGCCTCCCGTCAATGCCATCCAGCGTGTTTTTTAACGTTGGGTTGTTTTACCTCTGAGCGGCACTTTTTTGCACACCATGGCCTAAATGGCCAGGTCACATGGACCCCGAAGGCTCAGAGAAGGTTGGAGGAGGGGACTCACTGGAACAGCTGTTGGAAGACAGATGGTAGCCTCCCGTCAAGGCCATTCAGTGTGTTCTTTACCGTTGGGTTGTTTTTACCTCTGAGCGGCACTTTTTTGCACACCATGGCCTAAATGGCCAGGTCACATTGACCCCGAAGGCTCAGAGAAGGTTGGGGGAGGGGACTCACTGGAACAGCTGTTGGAAGACAGATGGTAGCCTCCCGTCAAGGCCATCCAGCGTGTTCTTTAACGTTGGGTTGTTTTACCTCTGAGCGGCACTTTTTTGCACACCATGGCCCTAAATGGCCACGTCACATGGACCCCGAAGGCTCAGAGAAGGTTGGGGGAGGAGACCCACTGGAACAGCTGTTGGGAGACAGATGGTAGCCTGCCGTCAAGGCCATCCAGCGTGTTCTTTAACGTACATAAAGTATTGCTCTCTCCGCACAATAAATGGTCAGGTCACAAGAACCCCGAAGGCTCAGAGAAGGTTGGGGGAGGGGACCCACTGGAACAGCTGTTGGGAGACAGATGGTAGCTCCCGTCAAGGCCATCCAGCGTGTTTTTAACGTTGGGTTGTTTTACCTCTGAGCGGCACTTTTTTGCACACCCATGGGCTAAATGGCCAGGTCAAAAGGACCAGAAGGCTCAGAGAAGGTTGGGGGAGGAGACCCACTGGAACAGCTGTTGGGAGACAGATGGTAGCCTCCCGTCAAGGCCATCCAACGGCGTTTTTTTAACGTTCGGTTGTTTTACCTCTGAGCGCACTTTTTTGCTCAAAATCGGCTAAATGGCCAGGTCACATGGACCCGAAGGCTCAGAGAACGGTGGGGGAGGTGACCGACTGGAGCAGATTTTGGGAGACAGATGGTAACCTCCCGTCAAGGCCATCCAGCGTGTTCTTTAAAGTTGGGTTGTTTACCTCTGAGTAAACAAAGTCAGTTTTTTTATTTTATTCCCATTGTTATACTATAACTATAGTTTTATCTATCTATACAAGGGGTACGCCAGTTACATACACATTTCCAGGGGGTACGTGAAGCATAAAAGGTTGAAAACCACTGATATATATGTTTCATTTTATTCCCATTGTTATATTATAACTATAGTTTTATCTATCTATACAAGGGGTACGCCAGTTACATACGCATTTCCAGGGGGTACGTGAAGCATAAAAGGTTGAGAACTACTGATATATATGTTTCATTTTATTCCCATTGTTATATTATAACTATAGTTTTATCTATCTGTACAAGGGGTACGCAGTTACATACGCATTTTCCAGGGGGTACGTGAAGCATAAAAGGTTGAAAACCACTGATATATATGTTTTATTTTATTCCCATTGTTATATTATAACTATAGTTTTATCTATCTATACAAGGGGTACGCCAGTTACATACACATTTCCAGGGGGTACGTGAAGCATAAAAGGTTGAGAACTACTGATATATATGTTTCATTTTATTCCCATTGTTATATTATAACTATAGTTTTATCTATCTGTACAAGGGGTACGCCAGTTACATACACATTTCCAGGGGGTACGTGAAGCATAAAAGGTTGAGAACCCCTGATATATATGCTTTATTTTGTTCCCATTGTTATATTATAACTATAGTTTTAATCTATCTGTACAAGGGGTACGCCAGTTACATACGCATTTCCAGGGTTACGTGAAGCATAAAAGGTTGAGAACCCCTGATATATTGCTTTATTTTGTTCCCATTGTTATATATAACTATAGTTTTATTCTATCTATACAAGGGGTACGCCAGTTACATACGCATTTCCAGGGGGTACGTGAAGCATAAAAGGTTGAGAACTACTGATATATATGTTTCATTTTATTCCATTGTTATATTATAACTATAGTTTTATCTATCTATACAAGGGGGTACGCCAGTTACATACGCATTTCCAGGGGTTACGTGAAGCATAAAAGGTTGAGAACCACTGATATATATGTTTCATTTTATTCCCATTGTTATATTATAACTATAGTTTTATCTATCTATACAAGGGGTACGCCAGTTACATACGCATTTCCAGGGGTTACGTGAAGCATAAAAGGTTGAGAACTACTGATATATATGTTTCATTTTATTCCCATTGTTATATTATAACTATAGTTTTATCTATCTGTACAAGGGGTACGCCAGTTACATACGCATTTCCAGGGGTTACGTGAAGCATAAAAGGTTGAGAACCCCTGATATATATGCTTTATTTTGTTCCCATTGTTATATTATAACTATAGTTTTATCTATCTATACAAAGGGTACGCCAGTTACATACACATTTCCAGGGGGTACGTGAAGCATAACAGGTTGAGAACCACTGATATATATGTTTCATTTTATTCCCATTGTTATATTATAACTATAGTTTTATCTATCTGTACAAGGGGTACGCCAGTTACATACGCATTTCCAGGGGTTACGTGAAGCATAAAAGGTTGAGAACCCCTGATATATATGCTTTATTTTGTTCCCATTGTTATATTATAACTATAGTTTTATCTATCTATACAAGGGGTACGCCAGTTACATACGCATTTCCAGGGGTTACGTGAAACATAAAAGGTTGAGAACCACTGATATATATGTTTTATTTTATTCCCATTGTTATACTATAACTATAGATTTATCTATCTATACAAGGGGTACGCCAGTTACATACACATTTCCAGGGGGTTCGTGAAGCATAAAAGGTTGAGAACCACTGATATATATCCTTTATTTTATTCCCATTGTTATACTATAACTATAGTTTTATCTATCTATACAAGGGGTACGCCAGTTACATACACAATTCCAGGGGGTACGTGAAGCATAAAAGGTTGAGAACCACTGATATATATGTTTTATTTTATTCCCATTGTTATACTATAACTATAGTTTTATCTATCTATACAAGGGGAGGCCAGTTACATACACATTTCCAGGGGGTACGTGAAGCATAAAAGGTTCAGAACCACTGATATATATGTTTTATTTTATTCCCATTGTTATACTATAACTATAGTTTTATCTACCTATACAAGGGGAGGCCAGTTACATACACATTTCCAGGGGGTACGTGAAGCATAAAAGGTTCAGAACCACTGATATATATGTTTTATTTTATTCCCATTGTTATATTATATCTATAGTTTTATCTATCTATACAAGGGGTACGCCAGTTACATACGCATTTCCAGGGGGTACGTGAAGCATAAAAGGTTGAGAACTACTGATATATATGTTTCATTTTATTCCCATTGTTATATTATAACTATAGTTTTATCTATCTATACAAGGGGTACGCCAGTTACATACGCATTTCCAGGGGGTACGTGAAGCAAAGCAGGTTGAGAACCACTGATATATATGTTTCATTTTATTCCCATTGTTATATTATAACTATAGTTTTATCTATCTGTACAAGGGGTACGCCAGTTACATACGCATTTCCAGGGGTTACGTGAAGCATAAAACGTTGAGAACCCCTGATATATATGCTTTATTTTGTTCCCATTTTTATATTATAACTATAGTTTTATCTATCTGTACAAGGGGTACGCCAGTTACATACGCATTTCCAGGGGTTACGTGAAGCATAAAAGGTTGAGAACCCCTGATATATATGCTTTATTTTGTTCCCATTGTTATATTATAACTATAGTTTTATCTATCTATACAAGGGGTACGCCAGTTACATACGCATTTCCAGGGGGTACGTGAAGCATAAAAGGTTGAGAACTACTGATATATATGTTTCATTTTATTCCCATTGTTATACTATAACTATAGTTTTATCTATCTATACAAGGGGTACGCCAGTTACATACGCATTTCCAGGGGGTACGTGAAGCAAAGCAGGTTGAGAACCACTGATATATATGTTTCATTTTATTCCCATTGTTATATTATAACTATAGTTTTATCTATCTGTACAAGGGGTACGCCAGTTACATACGCATTTCCAGGGGTTACGTGAAACATAAAAGGTTGAGAACCACTGATATATATCCTTTATTTTATTCCCATTGTTATACTATAACTATAGTTTTATCTATCTATACAAGGGGTACGCCAGTTACATACACAATTCCAGGGGGTACGTGAAGCATAAAAGGTTGAGAACCACTGATATATATCCTTTATTTTATTCCCATTGTTATACTATAACTATAGATTTATCTATCTATACAAGGGGTACGCCAGTTACATACACATTTCCAGGGGGTACGTGAAGCATAAAAGGTTGAGAACCACTGATATATATCCTTTATTTTATTCCCATTGTTATACTATAACTATAGTTTTATCTATCTATACAAGGGGTACGCCAGTTACATACACAATTCCAGGGGGTACGTGAAGCATAAAAGGTTGAGAACCACTGATATATATGTTTTATTTTATTCCCATTGTTATACTATAACTATAGTTTTATCTATCTATACAAGGGGAGGCCAGTTACATACACATTTCCAGGGGGTACGTGAAGCATAAAAGGTTCAGAACCACTGATATATATGTTTTATTTTATTCCCATTGTTATACTATATCTATAGTTTTATCTATCTATACAAGGGGTACGCCAGTTACATACACATTTCCAGGGGGTACGTGAAGCATAAAAGGTTCAGAACCACTGATATATATGTTTTATTTTATTCCCATTGTTATAC